>BJCM01064527.1:0-19178 GCA_018326385.1 Flaveria bidentis | reverse complement strand
TATAAACATAATTTGTATTTGTTGCTACATAGACTATAGTAGGTGCACTTGTTGTTGCGATATCATACCGAATCAAATCAATTTTTAGTGAACATAACTGTTGTTAGTATTTATATAATTATAACTGATATCAACATATGCTTTTATAGTTTCCACTTAGCTAAACCAATAATACCGAAAACACACCACGTAACATAATGGAAAACGACCAAACTTCCGACGCATGATGCGTCGAAAAGAGTAACCATATAAAAGGTTAATTATTACTCTATAATATTTTTTGTTTCCCAATTTATTCTTGCTAATAAACTAGTGGTACACAACATAACAACTCAACCATTTCCAAACATAACCACAAATATTCATGATCATGTCCTTTTCCAACCTCAATCATTTAGCCACACGAACCCAAGATGTAGCATTTGACTCAAGCATCACATGCCCACCAGCTCTCCTACCGCTCGATGAATCCTGATCACAATAGTCTCTAATCGCCGTAAGTTCCCACGGTGAAGTATCGGTGGCTAACCACTGCTCCACTTCAAACTCCTGTTGTGCACAAGGCATATGAACCCCAGTGGTGGTCACCTCCACATAGTTACAATACCACCCGTGTTTAGACCCGCTCCCGTCCGAGGTCAAGTTCATCTCGCACGGGGGCCCGGTCAAACACGGCCCTCGACCACTAAATATGTCCAAGTTCTTTCTCTCGAAGTAGTCGTAGTCGGGCCCCATCAAGCCGCCCCACGCCACGATGTCGTTGATCCGTATGCCGTAGCCGGCTGCATCGTATAGCGTGAGTGAGATTATGGAGTTCGTCCCGCCTTTCCAAATCGAACCGGTGCGTATGTAAGCAGTGTACACGCAATCAACATCATCCTGCAATGATAACGATAATGATAATAATAATAATATTGAAACGTTAGGCGCGTATAGTTTACAAACTGGTGTGTTGATCGCGGGTCAGTGCGTTTACCGATCGACAGATGGAAGCAATAGAGATGAGGATGATTGTGGTGGTGAGGAAGTTATGGATGATGCTAGATTCTCTTTTCATTTTTGGTGTTGATAAGATTTATGTGATGGGTTATTTGGGTTTGTTTGTATTTGTGTATTTTATAACATAAACTATGGTTTAGTTAATGAGGTTTGGTAGGGGAGTATATATATGTTGTAAAGAATGACATCAATTGTGTGGGATCCACATGACACTTGTTGCCTTTTGTTTGCTCCTACTGATCCACATATTTAATATGAATATGGTGGTGAATGGTGATTGATTAAGAATATATGGTTGATCCTAAATCAATGATTGGATGATTAGTAGATAAATACTTGCACTTTATTTGAGTTTAAGGAACAAAATGGATCAAATTCTAATTTTTCTTTGAATATGTGTACATGTTACTTTCCAATGTGTATACTATTTTGATAACCGCACGCAAGAACACATAAGATGTGTACATGTCAGTTCAATTAAAAAGGTAAAAGTATAAAACAATAACGTGTTTATCTTTCTTCATACTATCTTTAACTTCGTATCCTTTGAATTTATCTTAGGAAGTGTAAAAACATGTAGATATTTAAATCCACTATATTTTAATTAGTTATATAATAAATAGTATAAAGGTTAGTACAATTCTGTAGTTCTTATTATAGTATTAGTTTTCAAAAGAATGTACAAACTATTTTACATTTAGTGTAGAAATAGTCCAATTAATAAATCTAGCAGTCTTGAATATATTTTATTAAATTTAATGTTGTGGTGGTTAGGTCTGGTGGGATATTCACAAGTTTATTCTCTAAATTATAACAAATGCCTATCGGCCCCCATGGCACCCTCGCCCATGTTATTTTCATCATTAAAATTCACGACAAGTTTCTCTCTTAATGTGTGTTTTATATTTTACGAGATGGTTGTTAGTGGTTGTGAGTGAAAAAGAAATTAGAATGATAAAAATATTAAAAAATATTATTTAATTTAAAAAGAGTAAAAAATTATGTTTTTAATGTAAATATTGGGATGTGGACGAGGGAAGCTGGTGTGAATACTCTTAATCTGAGAAACTTGTGTATTATAATATTTGGAAATAAAAAGAATATTAAATAGTTGAGTAAATTATCATTTGCATCCCTAACGTTTGTTTATTTTAACCACTTGCGTCCCTACGGTAAAAATTACAAAATTGTCATCCGGCCCCTAATGTTTCATGTTATCTTCATTTGAGTCGATGTTGTTTTATTTTTATTCCCGTTTGAGTACAAATGACTAACACCGTTAGTTTTTCTGTTAAAATTATTATTCAAAAAACCAAACTATCCCTTAAATTAAATAATAATAAAAAAACTTGTGGAACCTATTCATCAACATCTTCTTCTTCATTACCAACACACCCATCACTACCTCCACATCCCTCATCACCACCACCATACCCCCCCACCACACACTCTTTTCCCTTTATTAGAGCCACCTATCACCACCACCGTGACTCCCATCACCACCCCCATCACCATCACCATGACCATCATCATCACCACAACCGCCCCCATCACCACCACCGCGACCCTATCACCACCATCGCGATCCCATCACCATCAACGCGGCTCCCATCACCACACTACAACTACTCAATCACCACCGTCACAGCTCCCATCAGACTCCGACTACTTCCAAGTCCAGCGACCTCACAGACTCCGACTACTTCCAGTGGCAGGAAGACGACCACTGGCACGTCATCGCCAAAATCTATGATGCCGACTCCCCTCACCGGAAAATCTACAACTCCTCTGTCTCCTGTAGCGACTCCGACGAAGACACCTTCCCCTTCCCCCTGCTGTCGCAGCCTCCACGGGAGAAGAAGAAACGTCGCCGGAGTAGGAGACTAAAGGTTAACAAATTGAGAAACGTTGGTTCCTCCTCCGCCGATAGTGTTCTCTTCACCAGCGAATACAACATCCCCGTGGCTGACGTTGCCGTCGCCGTCGACGGAGACGAAACGAAAACCCTAATTTTATCTTCTAGAAGCTTCTCAACTGATTATTCAACCGATTTCAACCCTTGACTCGAAAAAATACGAGAAAGCACGTCAATTTCACTCTCTAACCGGTACAAACTGAAGAAAAAGCGAACACCGTCGTCACACCGCCGCAACAGAGTCACCAATGGCGGAATGATGATGATGATGTGCGGAGGCGGTGGCGGTGGCGGAACGTCACCGGAGTGGGGATCTCCAGCGAGGTTGTCGGTGTTTAAGAGGCTGATACCTCGTGAAGTTTTGGGGGAGATGAAGGAGAGCTTTGCTTTGGTGAAGAGATCGGAGGATCCTTATCATGACTTCAAGAGATCGACGATGGAGATGATAATGGAGAAGTCGATGTTTGAAGATGGTGATTTGGAGAAGCTGTTACAGTGTTATTTGTCTTTGAATTCTAGGGTTCGCCGTCGGGAGGTTCATCGGCGGGAGAGAGAGAGAGAGAGAGTATGTGTGTTTGGGGGTTAGAGAAGAAGAAGATGTGAGTGGTTCCACTAAGTTTTTTTATTTTTTAATCTTAAGGGCAATTTAGTTATTTTCATAAAGAGTTAACTGAACATTTTAATGGAGTTAGTAATTTAGATTCAAACGATGACAAAAATAAAACGTTAGGGGGGAAATCGAGAATTTGAAACTATAGGGATACAAGTGGTTAAAATGAGAAAACGTCAGGGATGCAAAAGGTAATTTACTCTAAACAGTTAGTGATAATTTTTTTAAATAAAATAATTAAAAGAAACAAATTTATTTATAATGTGAAGAAAGACAAATGAGAGACGTAAAGAATAGCTCGTAGAATATGACACATTACATCATCTTTTACCTATTTATTAGATATATAACATATAAGGTACTACTTGAAAATACAACCATCTATATTCAAATATTATTAGATATTTTAGTGTAATTGGATTGACTAATGACCAATGTGATCATAATATTCATCAAACAAGTTTGGAGGTGTCGAGTGCATGCTTGTTTGAGTGTATTATGATTTTTGATATTGAAAATCCTTTTAGGGCGAAGCCCCTAAGCAATGGGGGTTAGGGCTGTAAACGAGTCGAACCGAGCCAAGCCAAGATAGGTTCGGGCTCGAGCTCGTTGGCCTAACGAGCTAGCTCGGCTTGGCTCGAAAATATAACCGAGCTGAAAATACGAGCTCGAGTTCGGCTCGGGAAAAGCTCGCGCCAGCTCAAGCTCGTCGAACCAGCAATACAAACCAAATACCATGGGTTTAAAGAAGAATATGGTTTAAATACAAGAAGTCAAGACTCAAGAACACTTACAAGCTCGCAAGGTCGCAGGTCATAGGTTCGTCATCGGTCGCAGGTTGCAATGTCACAGGTCGCAGGTCGCAAGGTCGCAGGGCCGTCGGCGGTAGGTGGTGGCTGTGTGTGGCTATCGCAGTCGCAAGTTTGTGGTCGCGAGGTGGGTGGCTGTGGACTGTGGTCGCGAGGTGGGTGGTGGCTGTATGTGGCTACAGGTGGAGTTGTGGGTGGTGGCTGTGTGTGGTTGCAGATTGGAGAATGGGAATCGGGAGTTACAAGGAGGGTTTATTAGGGGTTTGGGGTTAGTAATAATAATAATATATATAATAATAATATATATAACATATCGAGCCATGAGCCGAGCCACGAGTCGAGCCACAAGCCGAGCCACCCCTAGCTCGAGTTCGGCTCGTTTAGAAACCGAGCCGGCTCGGCTCGGCTCGTTTAGTCACGAGCTTTTTCGAACCGATTTTTTCCGATCTTTTTTCGAGCCGCGAACATTTTGAACAACCCTAATGGGGGTTCCAAGGGGGCAACGCCCCTTTGGCAGGGGTCCAGGGGCAGCGCCCCTGGTAGCGGGGTCCAAGGGGCGGTAGTCCCTGGTAGGGTCTAGGGGGCGGTAGTCCCTGGTAGGGTCTAAGGGGCAGAGCCCCTGGCTGAGGTTGAGCTACTAGGTCAACTTGAAAATTTTTTTTTGGTAAACATGACTTCATTAAAAATTGCATTTTGAGTCGATTTTTCAAAATTTCACATGTGAAATTCGAGTGAAAAAACATATTTTAATGGTAATCTAAAATAAAAATAGAATTGATTAAACTGCCAAATGATAGTTTTTCCTGTTTTTTTCCCTCCAAAATCGAATGAGATGATGAATGTTGGTCATATGCTTCTTCTCGAATTTTCTTCTTCTTCTGGTTCATGAAAATTCACACAACACAACATACGAATTATTGATGTCGTTTGTGTTGTATCCGATTGATTTATTCGAGTGAACCACTGAATAATTTCGATCAGAAAGTGATTTTCACGACTTTCAGATTATCCAAATGTTCTACAAATCTTTCTAATCTAATAAAATGATAACTAGGATGGACATGTGTCATCACCACATCTCACCTCTCCAAAATTTTTCCGTTTCTCTCTTTTATTAATATCTCATTAATTAATTACTATTATAAATTAAAAAATGTCTTTTTTATTAATTATTTTTCTAAGTAAATATTTTTTATAAAATAATATATACTTCTAAGACATCAAACCTTTTTAAAAACATAAAATATTTTAAAATTGATGTTTGTCGGTAAATTTTATATAACAAAAAATAAATAAAAGGGAGTTATAATAAGTTTTAATATTTTTCATTTTTAAAAGTGTTTGCTTTAATACAAGATTATATATTTCTTTCTTTTGGAAAAAAATTAACAATAGTAGATATCATTGTTTTAAAATTTATAGTCCGTACTTATAACGATTTTAATTATGTTTTATATTAAAATATTATTTTATAACTAATAAATTTTTTCCTATTTTATATTTTTTGAACCCGTGTAATAGATGAGTTTACTAAAGCTAGTAATACCTATATATCAAGAAAACAAAGCATGGTTTTAACCGTTTTTCATAACTAATAAACCCTGTTTTATTAAGTAGTGAAAGTTGTGAAACTCTATTTTAAATCTTCTTTTAGCTAACCTAATAGAAAATTGACTTTTTAAACGACTGAATACTTGTTAATAAAAAAAACATATGAAGAAGACAACCGCGTGACGGTAGAAATCTTAAGGTTGTTAAGTGTCAAAGTAACTTATGTTCCAAAGTTGTCTTTTTCTTTGTTATAATTTTGTAGAAGTATATATGGATCTCACCATATATATCACAAAGAAATATGTAAGGAACCATGGGTGAGGTTTAATTTTAGGGAAAGGTTTTAATATAAAGGACTCCAAAACTAAAAAATGTAGAATATAATTTAATCATCAATTTTTTTATTATTGGTTATTTGTTAGAATGATATTTTAGAAATAGTCATTTTTTTTTTGCAAGTTCCCCATTTTTTAACGTTCATAACTTTTATGCACAACATTATTTTTTATAAAAATTAAATCATAAAAATGAGCATTTTTTTTATTTTCAAAACGAGTACAATATTGTTATAGAAAATTTTAGTATTTTTCATGTTTTAAGTATCATTATATCTTTTAGTGCAGTTCAATGATTCTTTTTATTAGTTATTGTGTTTTTTAAAATACTATTATGTTTTTCTAAAATGATGATGTTTTAGAAGTATAATGATTTAATAACATCGTTGCGCATCTTTAATATGTAAAACACGACAATAATTAACAACTAATTAATCTATTACATTAAAAAATTACAAAATAATATAATGTCTCATGGTGTTTTTTCATCATCATTGTGTTATCTTGAAGACTATAAGTTTTGAAATATACATTGGTTAAATAAAAACATTATGTACTTCTAATTGTAAAGCATAATGATAGATAACAACAAATATATATAATGTATAACAAAATAATAACAAAAATAACATATTATTTTATTTTTAACACTATGAGTTTTGATAAATATATAGATGAAATTTTATTATTATGTACTTTTAATTGTAAAACACAATGATTAACAACAATTTTATATAATCTATAGAAACAATGACAATAATAATACCAAATGATCTAAAACATAAAATACAATGATAAATACATATAACAAATGATGTAAAATATATAACACAATAAACTTATATGATATAATAAACTGATATATTTGATATGATGATCAAAATGCTATACTCTCTTAAGTTTTCTTTATTAAATACATCAGCTTATCTACATACTCTAATAAAACAAGGTTTTTGAAGCCACATGTCCACCATGGACGTGGCATACTCTTACCACAATTTTACTTCAAAATCCCGCCTAAGAATTCTTGACCGATTTAAACTTTCACGCGGATCTTATTAGGTTGGATACTACCCGGTTGTTGCCATTCCCTGCTCTTCTTTCTAAACATAAACCCTAGATCAAAATCTCCCTATTGATCAAACACCAGAACTCCCTATCGACCCAATCGATTGAACATCATGTAAATCTTTCAATCTTCTTTCTAAACTACAACTCTCTATCCGAATCGACATCTACTCTTTACCTTTTCATTATCTTCGTCAATGAGGCTGGACTTTGATTTCGTTGTAATCGTTCGTGTGTTTTTTTCTCCGGTTGATAACTTCTCCCATTTGCTTTGAGGATTATTGCCTTTTTGAAAGTCAAGCAGGTGTTGACATTAATTTTTGAAAGTCTAATAGTTGATTATCTTACATGTAGTTGATGATCAGTTACTAATGTTTTTAGTATAGTGAAACTGAATGTGATTATTTGAATTATTAGTTTAAGAATAGCTAACAAGTTTTGACTTTGATTATTTAGGAAATGTAAACAATTGAATATTAGAACTTGACAAAAAAATGATTATATGATGATTGATGAAATTGATGCCAAAAATGTAAATCAAGCTACTCAACTAAACTTGAATGATCTCATATAACTGTTTGATGGTCATCTATTTTGTTACTATTATCTCCTCTGAAATTTGTATTATGATTCTTCATATCAACAACCTGTTGAAGCTTTTGATAACTTCTTAATAGTCCATACACAATAAAGTGTAGATTAATGCTAATACATTGTGTTTATTTATGAATTCAGGTTTTTGTAAAAGGTTGCTTCTCATAGGTAGAAACTTAAGAGCAATATGCTTTTGTTAATTGCTTATTGCTAATGATTGATTGTGAATTAGTTAAACTTTTGCTAATTTGCTTAAAAAATATCATAAGAACCATTTTGATTTTTGAATCCAATTGAACCCATTGTAGTTGTCAATGCTGTTGTTAAATAGCTTCTGTGTAATATCTTTGCTTTTGAATCCAATATTAGTCACTACTGTTGTCTCATTGGTTTTTAATTTACTTTTTTGCCTATTAGACATTTGCTTGCTTGATTGTTTGGTTAAAATTTTCCATTGATCACTTATGCTAGGAACCTCTAAACATATAAAATATGTTTTACATTACTGTTGTTATTTAGGTGGAAGAATACAATGGGTGTTCCGATTATAAATTTCAATTTGTAGTGAGTCAAATTGCAGGTTGTTTCCACTTTTAAAGTTTGATCAATAGATTAAAGATTGGGCAGTTGCAATTGGGTTTTAAAAAAGTTTTATTTAATGCAGCCGGCCTTTAAATTGAAGCTAAAAAGGTATGACTTTTATGATTATATGAGTTTGTATTGCAGAATAGATGCATTTTTTCTATGTTTGTTGTAGTCATAAAGAAGTCATTTAAACAAGATGGACGTATGCTTGGCATATATTTTAAAAGGACTTGGTAATCTATATGATTGGAATATGGTGGAAAAATGTCATATGAAAATTGGTTGTTTTAAAAAACCTAAAAAAAATCATCTTTTATTGTGTACAGACTTGCCAGCCTATTGAAAAAGTTTTTTCAATTGATTGAGCAACTAAATTTAAAATAAGTAGTAGAGTTCCAGAAGGTAAAACTTAAAGTTTTGTGGGGTTGTGGAAGAAAATGAGGTATTCTATTTATTTATCCCAAAGGTGACGTACTGTTTAATCTTGGTTAGTTTTTACCTCTTTTTTATTATCTCTCTTTGTTCTTATGATCAGCTCCAGTATATAAAGGTGTGTTCTTTAATCTTTGGTACTCATAACTGTTTTTGGTGTCCTTGATTTGTGAATATTAGAGGTGGCAGGATGGACATGATAGGCAAAATGGTGTACTAGGTTAAATAAGGATAGGGGATTAAATGAGTCAACTAATCATCAAACTCATGAAACTTGACTGTGAATTTTATATCTAAAATGTTAAGCTCTCTTCAAATATATTGAGAATTAGTGTTGAATAGTTATATCAAAGACCAATCATGACTAATTTTGCAGTTAAGTTTTGTTAGCATCCCGCAATTGTTAAAATTTGTTTGGAGTAAATCTTCTCCTCAACAATTTCTTTCATAAAATGTCCTTTTTGTTCCTTTTTTCTAGAACTTTTTTATAGCTTTGGCATTGTGCTATGATATGTCAAGAGGGGAAGGAATCCATTACACAAAAGTTACTATATTGGATGCATAGTTGCTTTGGTCTATACAGTTTTTCATGATCTGGTTTCAAGCTTCACAAGTTGGTAATCTTTAACTATCATACTAACATAAACATAGATGGAGTATTGAAATATGAAATGATACAATCATTTTGCCCTTTTGATAGGAGTTAAAAGTCCATATTATTGACAAGTTTCATGTTATAAGCGGCTGATTGGATATCTAATGTTGGATTCTTTTTGGATGACTCTATTATACATTATACCGGTTCTATAGAATCTTAGTAGTTCATTGCTTATGGAATGGAGTTGTCAAATAGGTATGCCTTCACATTTGTATATCAAGATCTAATATAATTTTTAGTATTTAAGCACTTTCTAGCATGGGTCAGCGGTTGATTACCAGGTTAAAATAGGTCATTTTTAGTATCGCTTGGAAACTCGTAGGTCCATCTTTACATTTTGTTGTAGCTGCATTTCAAACTGATATTTTAGCTTATGTGGACACCTTTGAATTTATTCACATGGTATGTTTTAGACTACTTTTGTCTCTCATCTTAAAACAAATATAGGTCTAGTTTTCACTTTTTATGTGTAGTTTCACTGCAAATCTGCATTGTTTAGGGCTGCACATTTTGCACTATTTTGGGCTACAACTCTGCACTATTTAGCGCTGTGAATTTACACTTTTTTAGCCAAATCTGCACTTTTTGTGTTGTAAATCTGTATCATTTTATTTAGGCTACAATCCTGCGTTGTTTGGGCTGCAAATATGCAGTTTATTTGCTACTAATCCACACTGTTTTGGGTTGTAAACATGAATTTTTAGGGTACTAATCTACATTGTTTTGTGGTGTATGTTATACATGGAAAATAATATCAAACTTATGGAATTATATTGTATATAAATGTTGGATTTCAGGAACTCAAAGGGTAATAAATCAAGTCAACAAACCATCTATAAGTAAAGGTGAGTATTTCTTAGAGTTTATGTAGTTTGTTGAATTAACATACATATGAAATGTGTATTGACTGCGTCAAAGTGAAATAAA
This sequence comes from Flaveria bidentis, assembly GCA_018326385.1. Taxonomy (NCBI): domain Eukaryota; kingdom Viridiplantae; phylum Streptophyta; class Magnoliopsida; order Asterales; family Asteraceae; genus Flaveria; species Flaveria bidentis. The sequence continues at coordinate 8,695 of BJCM01064527.1, read as the reverse complement.
TGTTGTTATGGATCATAAATCTTATGTATAATGTAAAATATCGTATTTTTGTTAAATTTAAAGTTAAGTGTTATGTTCTTGTAAGGGGTTATCTATGCTATTTATGAAATGTGAGTGGCTATTCATGCTTGATTTCTTGTTTAATTTAAAATTTCTAAGCTAATTAAATAATAATAATGGCTGTAATAATAATAACAAAGATAATAATAATAATAATAATAATAATAATAATACTAATATTAATACCAATAATAATAATGAATAACAATAATAATAATAATAATAATAATAATAATAATAATAATATTAATAAATTATAATAATAGTGTTAATAATAATAATAATAATAATACTAGTAATAATAATTTATAAAAATTATTAACTTAAAAGTGTTTAAAACTTAATTAAGATCGGGGGTTGTTTTTGTCATTTTATAAACTTTAAAAATAAGGTTTGTACATAAAATATTAACTTTTAAACCCCATGAACCAAAATGGTAAAATTAGAAAAACCCAACCCCTTTTCTCTCCCTCTTCCCGTTTCTTCCGGCCGCCGCCCGGCACAGCTCCGGCGCGGCGCCGGTGGGTCCAAAACTATGACAAACGACCATGAATTTGACCCACTTTAATATCAAATGATTCGGGAAGACATTTCGGACTCAATTTGATTCGAGAACAATCTAAGGTTCTTGAATTTGGGGGCACATTATTAACTTTTTTTAAAGAAATTTAGAATCGGGATATACAACGGCCACGACCCTTAGCTTACTGGTTACACGCACATCCACTCAAACTAGAGGTCCTGAGTTCTAACTCGGGCACTCTCTGTTTTTTTAAAAAGGGCTTTTTAGCCTTAAATTAAATTTAAATTATATTAAATATAAAAATAACTTTCACAAACTCCTAATATTTTTAAAATCATCTAAACCTTTTTTGTAAATTATTTCTTGAAAAACATTTTATTATAAAAATTATTTACAAATGTTTAAACTAAATATTTTTATTAAAATAGATTTATATGATAATTTAAATTATTAAATTATTATTAGACGTTATGTTTTCCTTGATTAGAGTTTTATAATGATAATTATAGTATTCAAATATATTTTATAACTAAATACGCAAGTTATTTACAAACGATTTAATTCCTTTAAAATCTTATAAATAGTACCTTTTATCAAACAAAATATAAATAAAAGTTCACTAATTTTATTTATAAAAATCCTCAAATTCTAACCCTAGTTCACGTGAAATTGTTTATCTTATTAACCTAAATTTTGTAAATATATACGTATTTAGATACCTTGTGAATAACTATTTCGGAACGTTGCTATTTATTCTTATTAATCGTCATTTTATACTTATTTCCATGTGAGTTTCCTTGCCCCTTTTTACCTTATTTCACACCGTTTTAGGGTGAAACATGTTAATCTTATCAACATACATTTGTAAACGTTTAAATCTTGTAAAGCATTTGCAATTCATACTTTTATTTTTCATGGTTATTTGTATTGTTGTAAGTCTTATATGAGATACATATTTTGTTTACAATCATTAATTATTGCTAGCCTGCCTACGTCTTAGATCTTTGGGCCTGACAAGCCTATTTGGTGCTAAAGCCGATGTATTGCCGGCTCCTGATGACGTATGACTTGTTCATCATGGGAACCAAGTACACTTAGCCAATCATATAAACTTGTAATCAAGTCGAGGTTTGGTTGTAGCTATATGTGTTCTATAAACTTACTAACTCATAACCTATGACATGAATTGCTATTTGTAACCTTTGATATATTATGTATATAAAACCTTGGGAAACTCACCAACTATATAATTGATCTTTTATTTTTAACATGTTTCAGGTAACGCGCATGCTTAACGTCAACTTTTGAAGCTTATAATAAACTAGGATATGGACCTAGTTAAAAGAATAAAGTGCTTATGTTATGTTTTGTTTTGTTTGAAACTATTTCATGTTTTAGACATATGATTGTATCTTCATTTGAAACTTATAATAATATTATATTTACATTTGTTGTGAACAATCTTAACCCTCACATCTCGACGATTTTACCGTAAAGGTTGGAGTGTAACATATAAAGTCACTTAGTATCATTGAGTAGGGATGCATCCTAATAATTGGCTACATGGATATAAAACCAAGGATGTACTTTTATGGTGTTGAGTAGATCAATATTACTACAAATGAACTTAATTATATTATGTGAGTGAACTTTGTTAAGAAAATTTATGGGGACAACTTACAAAATAGATTAAAAGAATACAAAGCTTTTGGGATATGGGGCATAGCGTACACCTTTGACTTGGAGCTATACAGGGGTGTGTTTCGCATTAAGCTCACCCAAACACTACCATTCGAATTATTCCTATGGGTTACTATATGGTCGTTAACGTGTGTTATGGTTGAACTTAAAATTTATCAGGCCAATGACTGATTTCAAGATCATTTCCCTTTAACTTTGAATGTTAATTAGTTATTTAAAAAAAGTAATAATGCAATGGAATTTATGTTGTAGGTATATACTTGAGACTGACGGCAAAAGATCATCAAATGATGGATCAAATTAGGGACAAGGATGTTTTGTTATTTTGAGACTTACGGATTTTTTTTTGATAAACAATCTTAATAGTGATTTTATGCGGATAATCCAAATAATAATTCACTGAGCTTGTGATTCTATTACTTTATATGTAATTATGTATAGTTAAGTTAATTGAAAGGGAATGCAACTTATTATTTCATAGGTGTATTTGTGAAGATCATATGATTATGTTGTTATGTAACTTCAAGATGGGTCATGGTCGTTAAATGTGATCTCCCTTGTGTTTAAAAATTGAAGTTCTATTTATATTATAGTCAAATTGGTTCTTTGATTCATATAATTTTTTTAAGTTAACACTGGATGGAAGGATTTACGAGCCTTTCTAACACAAAAAAAAAAGAAAACTAAATAAAAAGATCATATTGTACCGTTACATAAAAAACCCCCTTTTAAGTTTTAGACAATATAGTTTTCACTTTTTATATGTTTTGCGATGACAAATAATAACAAAAGACAATCATTATCTAAAGTTAATCATTATTTAAAAATATCAATTTTCAGTTCTTGACAATTGTATCATCTTATGGTCGACTTGCTTGAATCAAAGAGAAAAAATCCACTTTCATATTGAATTCAGGATTTCATTATGTTACATAATCAAGAGTAAAGTGCATAAACAATCAAATTATTAGTGTTAGATAAAAACGGTAAAGTTACTAAGGAGATAACAATTGTTGTATATAAATAATATATAGAGATTTAAAACTACTAATTTATCTCAATGTAATTGTATTTCTATTATTACTTGTCATAAGTAATGTCTTTAATATTTATGATAATTAAAATTATTTCATGAGCTCCTAAAAACATATTATTGTTTCACAAACCGGGTGCTAACCTAGTTATTTTTTTATAAAAGTAATAGGATTTGAATTTGAATGTAATAGGCCCAATGCCGAACCAACAAACTCAGGTATGACTATTAATGATTGAATGTTACGTGTATATGAGCCATATAAAAGAAGTAATAAACCTAAGGCCCAAACCAACAAACTAAAGTATAAAAGACAAATAATTCAAGAAGCTGTAAAATGGTATTCCCACCCACTTGGGTTTCTCCGCGTCAAATTCTCTAGCCATCATGGTTTCTCTTCATTGTATTTTGTCCTCCATCCCCGACACCGTGAACCCTAATATCGTAACTAGCCGAACGCAAGGTATTTGATGAATTATCGCGAAGACAATGTTTGATCTCAGTGTTCACTATAGATTGCTTCAAAGAAATGAATAGTGTGTTTTGAATGTTAATTCTTGGTTCGGTTTTCCTTGCCATGGTTCTTTGACATTCGTCGCCTTTTGATCCGTTGTGATTATCCAAACAGACATTGGTGCAAAAAGTTTTGGGCTTATCTATAATACAGCCCATTTCAGACACAAAAAGAATCAAGAACCAAACGTGCTGCAGTGTTGCTTACTTGCTCAAAGCCTTTAAGGCCCAAACAGAAATAAGATATTTGTATAAATCGAATATTTAAAATGTTATACTAATTTTTTTTCGGATGTTATATGATATTGGTGCAAACAAGTCGGGTCAAGTAGAGGTCTAAGCTCGAAATTAGCTCGTTTGGCTTATAAGAGTTTGAGCCCACTAATCTTAAGCTTTATGTCTAAAGCTTGAACTTGTTAATATATATCAAACTAAAACACAACTTATTTTGTTATATAAATTATTTTTTATACTTTTATATAACTAAAGAAATTAATTTAGTATTTAATTATATGAGCATTATGAAGAATAATAAATTATTATTATATATATGTACATGATAGGCTCTCTTTGGTCCCGGATGAAGCATTGAAGCCTGTTATAAATCATGAGCAGCTACAATTATCCGAACTTGTTATGGACAACCCACTTATTTTTCATACCATCTTTTTATTGATGTTTAACTTTTCATAAATACAATAGTTGTCATCGAGTTTCTATCTTAGTTTTCAGTTTTTCACTAAGATCAGTATTTAGTTTGCTACAACCATTTTTACGCAAATTATTCATCTAATATATAAATCAGAAGCAACTTCCAATGGATTTTCAATAAGAAAGAATAAATTTAATTCATGTTGAACGAACAATTAACGTGACCCACCAGGGGCTCAACCCTTTGGACCCTACTTGGCCAGTGCCTCGAACCCTGCCATCCTAGGACTTTGAGGAGTTAAAAATCATAATAGTCTAGAGCGAACGTATACTTCATATCTCTTAACTCGTGTCAATGTTTATTGAGATTTCTTTATTGGTTTTAAGTAACCATAATTTGACGATATTGACTTGATGACACTAAAATCACAAAACAATATACTAATTAGTATTTCAAATCTACCAGATAACCTAATTGTTAAAAATTGAACTTTTAGAGTCGTAACGTGGTATTTAAAGTTTCAAGTTGGTTTTAAAGTTAGTTTGCAATTAGGTTTCGGATAATTAGAATTTCATTAGTAATTTCACCAAAAAAGTTCATAGAAAGCCTATCTCACACCATTAAAATGAATAACAAAATACTCGACGGATATGAAAAACAATTTCACAACAGTTACCAAATCCGATTATTGGGCCTCCAGCGATCCAAAAAGTCACTAAATTTCTTTACCAAACCGTGTCTCCAACCGGTCCATTACTATCCCTCAACTTCGTCTATCAACACCAACAAAATCAAAAAATCGAAATCGAATCAAAAGGCATGGCACCCAACAATTTGTTACTTTGTTCAATGGGGTCATCATAAAAATGGTCCACTCATATATCTTGTGGAGTTGATAGCAAGTGTTGCTTCAATTTCCAATTGAGTTATTCATGAGATAAGGCAGTTTCCATATGACGACGTTTTCACGCCTTTGATACCACAAGAACACTATTTTTGGTTGTCCCTACAACTCGAATTTAGAGTTCATAATAACCATACATTTTATCAATTCACAGACGGTCATAATTTCAGCAAATTATTATTATTTTTAATTTATGGATATTTTGATATTTATTCTGTATATATTTAATTTGTTTTTGTTATGATTTTTATATTTCATGCTAATTAATAATAAACATGATTATTAAAAAAAACTAAGGGTTATTGGACTTTAATAATTCCAACTTTCATTTATAGGCCGAGATTAATCCAACTTAATAAATGTTTACAGACACTCCTAACTTTGAGCTTATTATTCTTCAACAATCCCTTACTAACTGAGCGTTAACGTCCGTTAGTTTTTTTGATAAAATAAGGCTAACTTTGAGCCATTTTTCAACTCCGCCGCCAGCCAACCTCTGTTAGGTCCTTTTTTAGTGTCTAGCATATAACGTCACTTGAAATCTACCTTTAACGAGTCAAGTGGTTCAAATCAATGGGTGGAGTGTGACGGGTTTTAGGTTGCAAAAGTTTCAGATTGACGGACCTGCCAAATGATTTCAACTTTCTGATTAGTATTTTGGCAATATAAGTAGTCCACGTCATCAAAAAACTAACGGTGGTAACTCTCAGTTAGTAAGAGATCGTTGTAGGAAAATAAACTCAAAGTTGGGAGTGACCGTAAACATTTACTGAGTTGGGATTAATCCCGGCCAATATATAAAAGTTGGGATTATTAAAATCCAATAACCCTAAAATTAATGTAAAAACAATACACATAAAAAGTCCTAATATACACTAACAAATCCCAACAACAAAAACTTTTGATACATTAGAAAATAACAAAAAATATTTTTAAGTTTTCAGATAATTTAAAAATACTTTTTGTTATTTTTTTAAAGTGTTTAACTTTTTTTTTTAATTTTGGTTAGGACTTATTAGCATATATTGGAACTTTTTTAATATGTCTTGTTTTTATATTATTTTTATAATAACATATATCTAATTGTTGACAAAAAGAAAAAGCTCAGATATCTGAATCGCTATCCGTATACAATATTGAATTTTAGATTTCCGAAACTTCAAATACAGATACGAATAGTGATTTTATATGTATATATATGTATGTATATATAGGTGTGTGTGTATGTATATGTATGTATGTATGTCCCTCATGTGAGTGGCACATGACTCACTTAATTGTGAATTTGAATGCTTGTTAGTTTAAAGGATAATATATATGCAAATAGCTATAGAAAAGAACATTTCATGTAATTATTAAAATTAAATTACATAATATGTAATTTCATATATTAATAAATGATATAATATGTAATTCTACATATTAATAAAGTCTTTACTTTATTTTTCTATAGAATATGATTAAAGTCTTTTAAAGTAAAAGTGATTTAAACTCTATCATCTATAAAAGTATGTACCAAGACAATACGCATACGTCTTATCCGTAGCTGATTTTGCTTTCTTCTTTTTCTAGTCAATGTTTTAATTGGTTAATGAACTCCATATATGTGGTATAAAAAAGGTCAAAATAATTGAATTTAATCAAGTATGACTACGAACATACATGCATATACCTACTAAGCTTGGAAACACGTAGGCATCAGATAAGGATCTAAATGGGTTCGTGGTTTGGTTCGAATCAAATAAGATATCGATTAAAATAGTTTTAGTTGCTTTATAATAGATTATCAAAACGAGTTTGCCTCCTACATTTGTCTTTAACTTTTTCTGGCGACTAGAGCAGATGGTATTGTGGGTGTTGGCGGTGGAGGTAGATGACAACGGTGGTTATAGTGGCTGCGGGTGATGCTATCATGCTACCACATTGAATCCATTCAAAGTAAACAAGTTTTATAAATATTACTTATTTTAATTTATATATGATTTTAGTAAGTTTAAATGAAAATGTATAGTAAATAAACATTATCTAAATCAATCCGCTTTTTCTTTCGAATAAAAACTTTGATATAAAATTTAATAGAAATAATACATATGAAAATCAAAGAGATGTTTTATTAAAAGAGGGACGTTCAAGAATTAAAGAGCATCACAAGTTAAATCAAATATTATTTAGTTAAGATTTTTTTAATCAGAGATCAAATTCCCATCACACAAGTGCTAAATCGAGTGTAATTTTCAATCGATTTTGACTGCCACGTAGTAGGGCCCCTTGCTTTATCTCTATAAGAAATTATCATATTACAGGCTAAAAAAACTTTAATTCACAGCTCATTTCATATTCTCATTCTTGAAATTATATTAAAAATTATTATCTTTTAATTTTATTTTTAATTAAATAATGTTTTTTATACATGTATCAATACATTTTTTTATTATCCACTCACAACCACTTTAAAATATATTAAATTTTTTATAAGGGTTGTACCGTGTTTTTTTAATTAAGAGGAAACAAGGTACAACCCCTATAAATTTTCAATCTTTTTCACTTACAACCAATTACAATCATCCTATATAATATAGGGCATTCAGCAACTCGTAGACCACCTAAAAAGGAATATTTATTATTTGAGTCATATCCTGACATAAGAGTCATATAAAAATAAGAAACGGGCTGTGAATACTCTAATATTCTCAAAACATAAACTATTATATTTAGAACTATAATTTTTTTTACTATTAATAACCTATAAGATTATATACATAACACCATACAAGGCTATGGACTAAAAAATATACACATGTATATTTATTCAGTAAATTAATAAAGATTATTAATAAAGATAGAAGTTTTCCTGGAAAGAAATACAAGAATTTGATATGATAACATACCACTTCATAAAAGTTATAATATAAAATATATTCTTATTTAGACTATGCTAACTTTAAAGATAACTACATGTATGGTATTGTGTTTTGTTTAAACCTGACAATTTGGACTCAAATGAGTATATTTGGGTAGTAATAATAAAGTGTAGAGATTAATGAAAAGACTGATGCAACCTAAACATCTTAAGTCTATCCTGCATGCTGCACAAGTACATTAAAGAAGAAGCTTAGGAAGTTTCACACATGAAACAGAAAATACTCTAAGTGTGAAATCTTTCAAAGCCAAGACCAATATCTTCCGAAGCCAAACATGAAGTCTTTCGAAGCCTCAGAGACAAAGTCTTCCGAAGCTTCAAGTTCATGAAGATAGATTTCTTCTGAAGACTTTTAGTAACATGCTTTATCTGATGTACTGTTCCATAAA
>BJCM01064520.1:0-12380 GCA_018326385.1 Flaveria bidentis | reverse complement strand
TTATAAATTCTTTAATTATTATAAATTGTTTAAAAGATTTAATAAATAATAATTAAATAAAACATTTTTTATATTGGTACCACTTCTAATACATACGATTCATTAGAATAAATAAAATAAGTTTAATAAAAAAAATTATATCATATAAGAGTTCTAAATGAGTTCGGGTTTGTTTGAAAGGGGCTTACTACTGACTGGTTGACTAGCTGGTTAGCACGTTTAATATTCCGGCGCGGTGACTGACCCGGTTGCAAGGGGATGACCGAGACCCTCAAGTTTCCTTCGCTAACCAAAACCATCTACCCTCTCGTCTTCCCAGTCCCCTCCACCCGCTTCCCTTTGTTGTTGTTGTCGTTCTCCGCCACCACTGTCACTTCCTTCCACTGCTGCCGATGGCGCCATCTTGTTTCCACCGTCGATGGTCCTGCAACTTTAGAGAGAAAAGAGAGGAGACGCAACTTCCGATGTGGTTTTGAAGAAATTGGTGGTGGAGGATTGGGAAACTAGGGCAAGATTAGAGGCGGCAAAGGTTGAAGTTTTGGTTTGCATAGCCTTTGTAGATTAAGGATGTGAGATAGGAGGCGGTGGAGGTGGTGGTGGGGGACGAGGTGGTGGTGGCGATGATGGTGGTTTTCTAGTGAAGACATTTGAGGGGTGATTGGGTGTGTATTCAGTATTCACACCATTTGTGGGGTTTATGGGGGAAAATAGTACAAGGGTATGTAGACTTACTTCGAGGCAATACAATTTTTTTTGTTATTCAGCAGAGTCTAGACAGATACTGAATCAAACAATTAAATTTTAGTTAGAAACAAACTCAGTTCTAACTTTTAACTGAGCTAACATCTGACTCAATGAGATCTTACTGAGTTAGCGGTAATCAAACATCCCCTAACTTGTCTTAAATTCTCATTTGCATCATAGACGTGGCTTTTTTTGTTTTCAAAATTATTTAAGTTGTTTTTTTAATTGTGAGTAATCGTGAAATAAAGCTTATTAGCTCATGTGTTAAACCATGAGTGGTAGACGTGAGTCTCATGTACTCAGCTCATGGACGTAGAACGCCGCCATCTAGGGCATTAACGGGATCAAACTAATGGGTGTTGCCCTCCATCACCTTCAAACCACTTATATTTCCTTCATCTGAAACTCTTTATAATTAATAAAATACATTAATTAAAAAAATATTTTCATCTTTTCACACGCAAAGATTCACTACACATGTTTAGTGAGTATTAGGCCACTGATAGTCGTCCCGTTTTTTTCATTTGACACATAGTCGTCACATCAAATAATCCTATTTTCTCGGATCTTTTCATGTTTTTAAAAGGATGTCGTCCCAATTTTACCATGTTTCCTCGTTTCCCTGTTTGGAACAATCACAACACCAAAAAAAGTCTCGGTGGTGCCCGGTGGAGGTGGTATCTTCACCCAGGCCCGTGTTTACAACCCTCGTGTATGCATTTATTTTATTACACTCGCCAACATAGTAACATGTATAAAACATAGAATTAACACTATTTGAATTGAGTTCATGCAATCTTACTTTAGTATTCCAGGGCCCCACAAAACAAGCAAGATGGGTCCGACTTCAACATTAACGGTAACCCACGTCATTTACGTTGCTATTATTTCGCTAAGCACATCTTGTCTCCCCATCAAAGTAATATAAAAAAGACATAAGACACGGTCAATATTACTAATTTGATACAGAACAAATAATAATACATGATGTTTAATTTGCAAATTGCAATTATATATATTTGAATTATCATTATAATGCTTGTAAATACTTACAAGAAAATGTAAATATTAATATAGTTTTTCCAAAAACTTTTAACAAATCCAACCAATACTTAGATATTACCTGTTTTACATCTACCTACGCACAACTTCTGTAACGGTCACCCTTAAAGATATTGTATTTAAAATATTAAAAGTTTTTGGTTAGATTCTTATTCATCTATGGGGTTTTATGCAGCTATGCTACATGTAATTGTTAATCGGAATACCTAAATCTTGACAATTTCATATCAAATAACCATTTTTTTATCAATCATATTGTCACATGCTAAGTGACTTTAAAAATAAATTTAAGATTCCCATCTTTTATTAGCATAATCAAAACTCAATCCTAATTTTAAACTAATTGATAAGACAATATTATTACGGTTTTGTAAAGTTTATAACTATGCAGATGGAACATAATAATGTGAATGAGTAGCAATTAGCCGATTGTGGCTAATACAAATTTTTTATGACGATGTATACAAGGTTAGTGACGTAAGTAAGGTCAAGAAGCCCTAGCAAAACACAATGACATAGCCAAGATGACATGACAAATAGATGCTCACATTATATAAAGGCTACAAAGGTCCTTTTCATGATAGGCAAGGACTTTCGGCCACACTAAGATAATATATGCTTACTATGGTTACTTGGTTCAAAGCAACATAAAACTAAGCAACTCATATTGATAAAGGACCATACTATAAAATCAACTAGAAAGGAAGGATCCTTGATAGGATCCGAATAGGTTGATAGTTATTATTTAACACTGATAAAAAAATCAAAACTTATTGCTAATAAGTCAAGTTCGTATGAAAAAATTAAGACTGATAGAACAATTAAAGGAGATCAAATTATTATATACAAAAGAGATACATTTGAAAACCAAGACAGAGATAACAAACGAGGAAAATTAGTTCACCTAGAAAGAAAAGATCTCCAACTGAAGGGTTTGACCCCATAGGCCCCTTCATGTATAATAAGATACATTGGTACCTGAGTATGAATCATCTCTTTCACAAGTATTGTTCATTGTATTTCTCAAACTTCTCTCAACTCTTAAAAAAGTTATCTAATTCTCACGATGAATATGGATCATAAGTTACCATCCCTTATGGTGAGTTTAACAGTTTATCTTCTTCTTCCAGGTCTTCAAGACATCGACAACAGTCATTTTATCGGTATAGTAACAGTTCACATTTATTATTTTAACATAAATTTTCAAAAAATTATATATTTCTTTCACAATATATCATGATCACAAAAAAAAACTCATAAAAGAATGTAATTTATTTGAAAAAAGCTATTTAGTTTGAAATTGAGCATACCTTTAACTACCTCTAACATGCGTGTAAGATAAGTTATTTTATTTTTCTTTTGAGTATGATCTTGAGTTACATATTAAAGTAATGCAAATAGTTTGGTAGTTCAATGACCCATAGTAATCTAATTTGCTGTCAATGTAAAAAAAAACTAAAAGTTTATCTACGGTTGTTGCTAGAATTAACTGGCATGAAGTTCTGATCACAAAACAAGAAGGAAAATAGAAAATGAAGTTAAAAGGAAACTTGTTTTGGTGGTGAAAATTAAAGAGATGAAACTTAAGAAAAGGGAAAAAACAACGACGAAGAAGATCTAATTACAAAAAGGGGTCCCACCATTATTGTAGCTACAAATACCCCAACCCCTCTTTCCAATCGAATCATCATCAACCCCCTTCTTTCCCCTGTTTTCACTTCACCATTATCACTTCTTCTCTCTCTCTCTCTCTCTCTCTCTCTCTCTCTTCTTTGAAAACAACCTCACCGCAAACACTCCATCTATTTCTTTCCCAATCTTCCCATCAAAGTTATTGACAGTTAACTTATAAACACCACCGAAAGAATCATTCGAGATCAAGAAAAATGGTGGATGTTGACAGAAGAATGAGCGGCTTAAACCCCGCCCATCTCGCCGGACTCCGCCGTCTCTCCGCCAGAGCCGCCGCCTCATCACCGTCGACCCCACTTCCAGCTCGCAACAGCCTCATCTCCTTCACCACCCTCGCCGATAAAGTCTTGACCCACCTCAAAACCTCCGGCGTACGGGTTCAACAGGGGCTATCGGAGAAAGAATTCGCCCGAGCCGAAGCTGAATTCGGCTTTGCATTCCCACCGGACCTTAAAGCCATTCTCTCCGGCGGGTTGCCGGTCGGACCCGGGTTCCCCGATTGGCGGTCATCCGGTTCAGCCCGACAACAACTACGAGCCACACTTGACCTACCCATCGCTTCCATATCGTTTCACATCGCTAGAAACGCATTGTGGTCGAAATCATGGGGTTGTCGGCCGTCGGAGCCTGAAAAAGCGATGAAGATCGCGAGAAACGCTTTGAAACGAGCTCCGATGTTGGTACCTGTGTTTAACCACTGCTACATACCCTGTAACCCATCGTTAGCCGGAAACCCAATATTCTACGTCGACGAGAATCAGATCTTTTGCTGTGGGTTTGATCTTTCGGATTTCTTCGACAGAGAGAAATCGACGTTGTTCGCAAAGTCCGATCCCCAAAACGTAATGAAACAACGTTCAATTAGTCAAAAAACCGGCGGAATGTCGTCGGGGATCTCTCGCCGGAGCCTTGACGCGGTGGCCGGCGGAAGAACGCGGAGATGGGTGGAGTTTTGGAGCGACGCCGCCGTGGACCGCCGGAAGAGGAACTCCAACTCTTCTTCTTCTTCATCGTCGTCACCTGATCGGTACTTTGAGATCCCTAGATCCGGGGTCCCGAAATGGGTCGATTCGTATGTGCAGCAAATCGGGTCGGTTTTGAAGAACGGCGGGTGGGCTGACTCCGACGTGTCGGATATCGTCGGCGTTTCGTCCTCCGGGTTCTTCGACGGTGAGATGGTGCTGTTAGACAATCAAGCTGTTCTTGATGCTCTGTTGGTGAAAGCAAATCGGTTGTCGGAGTCTTTACAGAACGCTGGGTGGAGCTCCGAAGATGTTTCGGATGCGTTCGGGTTTGATTTCCGGCAGGTGAAAGAACGTAAGCCGGTGAAGAAGATATCGCCGGAGTTGGTGGAGAAGATCGGAAAACTTGTTGAATCTGTATCGAAATCTTGACGGAATCATCGCCGGAGTTTCCGGTGGCCGACGGACATTGAAATTTTTTATTTTATTTTTCGGGAATACAAAATACGAAGTGTATAATAAGTTCCGTATAAAGAGAAAGCGAAATCATTACTCTTGAATAGTAACTTTCAGTTGTTAGATCCGTAGAATTTATCGCAGTACAAAACAAAAAATATATATTCATCCATAAGTTGGTTTCAGAATTTTATCACAGTACAAAAAATTTACGTATATTAGAATTTTATAACTATGTTTCTATAATGTTGTTGTTTAAAAATCTTTTATTCTGTATTTACATGTAATATTTTTTGTTAAAATTTGTATATCAGACTTTTAGCATATGAAGAACTCGTCCGATTGGGAAGCATTTGAAAACGTTGTCATATCGCACATGTCTAAGGTTTGGCCCTCTCGACTGAAAAAGATACATATTAAGACTATGTGATTTAAAACATGGTATAACGTTGTTTATTAGTATCTCAAATTAATTTTATTAGAGTGAAATATAACAACATTAATTTATTTATTAAAAGTTTACAAGTTATTGGGTGTATGAACGGAATAAGAAAATGGCAATGGTGGAGGAATGCACGTGTGGAGGCTCTTTTTGAACAAAAAGACGTTATTGGGTTTCTTCCGGGTTAATGGAAATCGAAAAAGCGAACAATGGGAACAGCACAAACGATGTCGTTTCATGATGTTTGGAAACAGTGTGTTTTGAGGGAAAAAGCGAAGTATGTTTCTGGGGTTGGGTGTGTTCACTTGATACCCCTGAACCCTTGTTTCTTTATTTTAGAACCACATAAACAAAAAAACAAAATAAAGAAATAAATAAATATATATATATATATATATATATATATGTGTGTGTGTGTACATAATTTTTTGCTTTATTGGTTTGAAAGATGGAGGGGACCGTGTTTCAGGTGAGTAGCATTGGAAAAGGGTGTGTTTGGGCGTTCAACATCAACAATCAGAAATAAATCTAATCACATTTGTTTGGAAGACTTGAACTTTTAATTTATGGTAAAGTATTTTATTTTAAATTATTATAATTTTTTCCTTTTATTCTACCAGTTACTTCTTTTATTAGTTACTATTATATTTACTTTTACCTAATTATTCTTAAATTTGTTAAACATCGTTAGTGTTAAAGACTAATTGACGTTCTTAACAATTATGCAAAAATTTGGAATTCGTTTCAACATTATTCTCAAACTAGTTGGTTAAATACGGTTTTTGATACATATATGAGCGTAAGTACAAGAGTTTGGAAACAGTTTTAATAATGTTTTCGGCAATAAACCAGATCAAACCCGACCGGATCCGAACCAAACAATTTTTTTTATATAATGATGGCCAAATGAACCTTAAATTTCCGTCCCATGAAAATATTTTTGGACCATGGATTTCTATAATTTTAATTCATGTATTATTTATCAAGTCCAGAGCATTAAAATATATTATTTATTAATAAATATGGTGTTTTTATATTAATATTTAAGATGTACAAATACATCTTTTTTTCACATTTGTGTTCTTCGATCCGGTTCTTTTATGATCAGCATATATTTTGTTTTTATATCCTTTTCCAATAATTAGTCAACAGATTATTTAGCAACTGGTGAGAGGAAGACGAATGGAAACGGTGAGTGCATGTGAGTTCCGTACGCGTGTGAGATGCAAACAGCAGATGCTTTTGTTTCTTTGGGTTGACAATAAGTTTTGTTTTCCCACCTTTTTTCAAATTCGTTTGAAAACTTGTAATATTATGGTACCATGTGAATTTGCTTATTGGCTAGATAGTTAGTTATATATTGGTTGTAGTTTATACTATTGAAGCCCAACAAGTTTAAATCCTTGAACTAGTTGTGTTTATAAAAATAATATATCTTTGTTTAAATGTGCTTAACTTTTTAATTTAACAAGCAAACTAAGATAGAGAATCCATGATGCTCCACTAGCACAGACTCTAGATTATTATTAGTCGTGTCATTATTTTTTCCTTTCATTACTTACCGCGCATTTCTCCTCCCTCTTATAACAAAAACTAGTTAGAGCATTTTCAATAGAACGTTTTTAACTCTAAAAAACAACACATCTTCCGTTTTTTAGATCAACAACCATTTGGGGGGTTGTTTTTACAAATCTTGTTCGTACATATGAACATAAAAAACACTATTTTTTGGGTAGGTTGGACATGGGTGGGGCCGGATGTGAGTTCCATCCCTATGTTATACAATGACTTATTTGGACGTGTAAGTGTGGTTTTTGGGCTTCAACATAGGTCACCTCTAATTTCTTATACCTTTTTATCTCCAATACGAAAAGATAGATCAACCATACCAAATTGATCAAACAGATTAGAGGACCTATGACTAATTCATGTAACGTGAACTAGATTGATGCTTAGACCATCATCATTCTCATAATTTTAACGATCGGTTCTTAATTCACTTTTTGCTTTATTCATATTACAAGAGTCTCTAATATTTACTCCTTGTTATTAGTCAATTTACAAACTTACATTTATGTCGCCTTTTATGACTTTTCGTCATTTGTTTCTCGTATGCGTATCATATCACTATTATATATTTATCATAGAATCATAGTTTCAATAATTTGTTACCTATAGTTACCATTTTTAACTTATGATACTCCATTTTCACTCATTAGTGACCAAATTATTTATCTTCTATACATGTGACCCATCTTGTATCATCTCTATATACATGTGACCCATATTGGATAAAGTCATATCATAAGTAGACAAAGTATTCCACCTTTTAATTACATTATACCTAAAAATTTGGATTCTAGAATTTATAAGTTAGAGAATCAATCATTGATTAGATTTGAGGAAATGGTTTACCTTATAGAACACTATCATCTAACTATACTTAAAGTGGTCGTTTACAAATGTAACTTATAAAGACAATCATCTTTCTAAATAAGTGTTGAGAAATGTACAATTGGGTTTTCTAACTACTTACACATTTTAAATTTGAGAAAAAAATGTAGAATTAAAATATTAATAAATGCTCCAACGGTTCCTTAGGAGTAGTTATAACACATGATTTCTGATTTCTGAACCGACCGTTGCCTCTAAGTCACGTGCGTCCCACGTCCTCCAATTTTCATATTCATGTGCTACTTACTCTTCCTCCATCCGATTGATAATAAATGTACCTATTTATATTATATTCAACTTATTCTGAAAAACCATCCACTAGTCTAAATGAAACCTTAGAGCACCTCTCATATTTAAAGTCTTTTCCGTTTTAATATTACTATTTTTTTAATAGAATATAAATGTATATATATACTATTCAAGATGAATGTCGATATAAAAATGCCAAATATTGTCAAGTGACACTGTTTGATCGGTTATTTTTATATTCTCATTGTTTCGTACACATATTGATACAAAGCATAAACAGAAACTAGACGCTTGTGTGGTGGTCTTCACGCTTTTGCTACGCCCACGCCTTGTGTGTTTGAGCCCCGCCTCCTCCCCTTTGTTGGCTCTTTGGCTTTTCTAGGTAGAATTTTCTTTTATAATTTGACAAAAAATAATAAATAAACAACTCAAGAAACACATCACATATTTTTAGGATTTCAATGTTTTTTTTCTCACCTCTCTCTTCTATTAAATATGATATATCACTAGGGCTGTTCACGAGCCGAATTGAGCCGAGCCAGGGCAAGCTCGAACTCAGCTCGAATTTAAACCGAGCTAGCTCGGCTCGATTCGGTTTTAAAACCGAGCTGGAAATTTGGCTCGAGCTCGGCTTGGTTTTTAACCGAGCAAGCTCAACTCGGTTCGTTTTGGCTCGGTTTAAATTAAAAAAATAAAATGCAAAATAAATTTAAAATACTACATAACTCATTACCGGTTTATATCAAGTTTCACAACATATGAATTAATTAAAAAAACTAAGTTGAACTTCAATAATATACAAATAATTTTATCATTATTTAAATCAAATGAATAAAACCCGTAACAACATATACAACCATTAGTATGCTTTTAATTAATAAATTAAAGTATGTTTGAATAATTTATTCTAATATATAGAAATATAAAATCATCACATGATCCAAAACAAACATTATAGTTTAATATTTTGCCAAAAAAATTTGTTAAAATATATATTATATTCTAAACAAATAAGTAAATACAATAATATATGGTATTTACATACAAAATATGTATATTACAAGTAAAATAATTCGAGTCATACCGAGCCGAGCTAACAAACGAGCTAAACTGAGCCGGCTCGGCTCATTACGAACCGAGCCGAATTCAGCTCGTTTTCATACCGAGTCGACTCGGCTCGGTTCAGTTTAAAACCGAGCCAATTCGAGCGAGCTTTTTCCGAGCAAGCTATGAGCCGTGAGCTTTTTGAACGGCCCTATATATCACAAACACAATTAATTTGACTTTCCTTTTAATAAAACAATCAATATTATTATTATTTTATTTTAAAACAAGTATAGATAATTTTTAGTTTATATCTTTTAAAATTAAGTTTCAAGTATTTTTTGAACAACTAAGAGGCATGGAATAAGAGAATCCAACGCTAAGAAGAGAGTCTAATGACGAACAAGCCACAACAATAAAATGAAATCTGACACGAGAGAAATGAATTTGTCGTAGCATATAAGTCTCTCTAGTCTTTAAAATTACATAAACCCGTGGAGTATGTATCTTTAAGAAGTCGGTTAGTAACCAAAGGTTGAAACTGTTAATTAAATAATTAAATTTTGACTTGAGAGGAATTTGATGATGTTGAAGATTTTAAAACAACTTATAGCAAGCCAATGTTAAACACCCGATTGATGTCTTAAACAAAAGACAAAGATACCCAAAACTAAACTGAAAGACAACTTAATTATACTTAAGCTCACAATTCAATACAAGTGTTGTTATCTTTATGAATATTCTGATTTTTCTAACATGTCATTTGTTTACGATATTTATAAAATATGGTTTACGATTTTTATCAATAGAATTTATTAGAATATATAAAGATCAAAGATTTAGTAAATTAAAGTTGATTTCATGAAAATGCTTAAGAGTACTAGAAAGGAGCTAAGTTTCTATTAAATAGTTTTTTTTTTCCGGAAACCCCTACTCATTGATCTGATGAGATATTAATACCGCTGAAAATCCTAATTTAATAACAACGTACCAACTAAAAGGTATGCTTCTAAAGCATGTGTGAAACTTCCTATGCATTTCTTGTAAAATTTCTAATATTTTATATTGTTAAACTTCTCTAGAATATATAGGTATATATATAATTAGCTTTAATAATTAATAAACCCGTGTATTACACGGGTAAATAAAATAATTTTTTTATTAATTATAAAATGATATTTTAAAATATACGATAAAAATTACATATAAGTAAAAATATAAGTAATAAACAATAATATCAAATTTTTATAAAAGTTTTGTATGTGAAAACCATTGATATGTACATGAGTCTATAATTTTAATTAAATAACCTAACATGACACTTAAAAAAGTAAAATTTTGACTAATCTCGTCTCGAGCAATTGTAAATAACAAAAACGTAAAATATGATGGTGTAAGTAAAATTGTATGAAAATTTACTAAAAAAACTCATAGAAAGAATGGTCCGTGTCGTACTAACTATAACATATAATAATGCACATATTTAGTTGAATTTACAATTAAACTTACGCTCACATTAGAATACAACTAAGCATGGACAATACAAAAATCAATAAAAAAAACCTCTAAATTCCACATTAAAAAGATAGCTACTCTATATCTTAATAGACTTGATTAAAAAGTTACACCTTAATAAAAATATTAAAATAAAATAGATAAAAAGAAAAGAGAAAAAAAATATTATTTAATAAATTAAAGAAACCACTTATAAAATAAAATAAAATATTTCTAATGAAATAAAAACACGTTTAAAAAATTAGTTAAACATCTTAAATTTTGAAAAATAATGATATTGTTGATGGTAAGTTGGTAACAAATACAAAAAGAAAAAAAGAAAAAGAGACGGTAATGAAATAAAAAACAATTAAAAATATTGATGTTTAATTTAAATACCTTTTTAATAGTATTTTATTTTAATTTCCAAAACCAATTCTTTGTTTTCACTAATAGTAGATTCTATATAAAAAGATATAAAACATTATAATTTGTGTGCCTTTAAGTGGTACTATGCAATCTTAAAGTAAACATTTATTTTAAAATTATAACTTATTTTGTCTTTCAAAAAACAAAAATTTCATAAGAAGATAATTTTAAAAATTAACCAATAGAGTTTGGTAAAAGTAAAAGTAAGAAATATATGTTTTTTAGTTTAAAATGGAAGACCGAAGGGTTTCAATTTATATCTTATTAATTTTGGAAACAGAATGTGTACTTAAAAAAATATACAAAGATGTTAGATCTAATTATTTTGAGCGGGAAAAATATTTATTATTAAATGGTCAAGATAACATGTGGCATTAGATGTGTTTAAAAAATGATATGTGGCAAACGTAGTTACTATTTTATTAGAGTAGTAGGATGTATAATACATATAAATTGGTGAAAATAAAAGTATTTCATGTGTAACGAAGTTGTACAAAAGACATAGTGAAAATAAAAGTATTTCATGTGTAATGAAGTTGTACAAAAGACATAGTGAAAAAAAAAACAATATTTGAACATCAAAAAAGAAAAGAAAATACTTACCGTTGGAAATCTTATAAAAAAGTATAGGAAAAGTTAGGGTCAGAAACGTGTGGGAAATTTTCATTCTGAAAAGATTCCCATGATACAATTTTAGGCCAAAATCATAGATGAGATATAAAAGTGGCATAATATAGAAATGGGGTACATAAAGAGGGTATCGATGAGCCGATAAATAATCAGGAAATGGGGTACATAAATTGAAAGCCTAATATGCATGTGAGCATTTACTGAACCTTCCACCAATATAATACAAAAATCAATGATCGTTCCATTCTTTTGTGATTTATGTTCTCTCAGAGTACACATATATAGAAAATTTCGTGGACCTTTTGCGCCACTACAGTACATAGAAAGTTCGGTATCAATTATCATAAAAGTCCTAATTAATAGGTGAAGACGATTATCGACGAAGTAGCCTTTGTCAAGAATGAGAAGCAGATGGAGTGAATGTCGATCTCTATGTCCATACTATCATATAGAATCTAAATCAAGAGCATGAGGCTTTGAGCTATAGCTTACGAATTATTCAAACCATTTTTATAGGAATGTATTTTGTAAGATACTCGATTCAATAATATTTCTAATGATGAAATTATTGGATGCCCAAGGATTACTAAGAGAGGATTAGACAAACAAACAAGTTTATCATGTGTTAACTTATATCATAAGTGATTGTAAGTTGTAACATAATTTTTTTCACAGAGGCAGAAACTAATGAAACCTTATATATATATATATATATATATATA
>BJCM01064519.1:0-12420 GCA_018326385.1 Flaveria bidentis | reverse complement strand
TAGCTCCAAGTCATGAGTAGGATAACTGACCTCATGAACCTTCAACTGTCGGGATGCATAGGCTATAACCTTCCTTCTCTGCATTAACACACACCCCAACCCCGAGTAGGAAGCATCAGAATAAACCACCAGATCCTCACTCCCATCGGGTAATGACAGAACAGGAGCTTGAGTCAATCTCGCCTTCAATTCTTCGAACACCTTCTCTTGATCTTGACCCCATACAAACTTCACATCTTTCCGGGTCAACTTAGTTAGTGGAGAAGCAATCTTAGAGAAGTCTTGGATAAATCTTCTGTAGTAGCCTGACAAACCCAAGAAGCTACGAATCTCGGATGACGTCTTTGGAGACTTCCATTGCATCACCACCTCCACCTTTGTCGGATCCACTATGATCCCGTCAGGATTCACCACATGACCTAAGAATTAAACCTCGCGCAACCAGAACGCGCACTTGGAGAACTTGGCGTATAATTTCTCATTTCTCAACTTCTCCAAAACCTCCCGAATGTGACCGGCATGCTCAATCTCGCTCTTCGAATAAACCAGAATATCATCAATGAACACAATCACTGATTTATCCAACATCGGCCGACACACTCGGTTCATCAAATCCATAAAAGTAGCTGGTGCGTTGGTCAAACCAAATGATATAACAAGGAACTCGTAGTGACCACCCCGTGCCATCCTCATCAATAATTACCGTCCAACAAGAAAATGCATAAAAGTCAGCGTTGCTGAGTGAGTTCTAGTTTTACAAAAAAGATTATATTACCTTTCATTCGTTAAAAACATTTTCTTTACTATCACACGTAGTCACACATCATACGTACATCAAGGTAATAATTAATATCTTTCATCATCGTTCGCTTCATACATTTCGTATGTTTCACACATTTCGTACTTATCGCATTTTTCGTACATTTATTATCTTTTCATTTCTATCTAGGTTATGTCATGTACTTAACCCCCCCTCTTGAGCACAAAGCTATGTCATCTAGGGTTAAGCGACAAGGACCCCATATCGCACTTATCACAAGTATGGAGTAGTCACATAGACTAACTCCCCCTGTGTGTGAACCCTTAAGGGTTACCCAAGATCACATGCTATAAAGACACAGTTGAGCTAACAACCCTCAATGATTGTGAATCTTCTTTCATTTGCTTGCAAGACCTTTCATTTGCTTGCAAGACCTTTCATTTACTCATTATCTTCCACTTTCATTATCTTAAATCTTCCACATTGATAAGAAAATACTTTACATTCATTATCATAATCACACCACGTAAAGTCACGTCATCATACGTAATAAGGAACATATCATACATAACATACATAATCATCATACATCATCATCACCATCATCAATCACACATCATCATATATTTCACATTGTACATCACCCATCACATCATCCATAACTTCAAAAAGTCAACTTAGATATCCCCCGAAACCTCCCAAGTCAAAGCCCACACTTTACATTTTCCACAAACTTTCAGAAAATCTTCTAAGTCTTAGGCGTATGGGCACAATGCAAGCGTATGGCCTTCTGGGCACAAAGGAAACATTTGGGCGCATGGGGAACTTTTGGGCGCATGGGCACTATTTGGGTGCATGGCCAACACTTAGGCGTTTGGGCACATTTCTAGGTGCATGGGCACTATGCAGGCGTATGAGTGCGAGGGTGCATGGGCTTTTAGGTGTCTAGACACTTAGTCAATTTCAGCCTAATTGTAGGTGCATGGACACTATTTGGGTGCATGAACTTTGGGCGCATGGGAACACTTAGAAAGTTCACCGTTGGGCGCATAGGCCACTATTTGGGTGCATGGGCAGTTTATCACACTTAAACAACTAAATAGTCCCCAATCATCATCTAACATGTTCTAAGCTTAAATCTTACATTCTAAGACATAGAAACACATTCATAACATCATCATAACCATATACACACCCGAACCAAACCCCACCCGCAAACACATACACATACATACGGGAAAAACCTATTTTACAAAAATGTTCATACATGCATTTCTAGCCTCAAATCAGTTTAAAACAAGTAAAGATGGGGTTCTAGAACTCACTTTAGCAGCTATTGGATATGAATTCCTTCAAACCCGATTGCAAATTGAGTTCTACCACCTAAACCCACCAAAAACACACACAAACGAACACACAACATAAATAAGCTTACAACAGAGACAAAGGCTGGTTAAGGACACTAAAAAACACCAAATTCTGACCTTGAATTCATCAACTTCTTCTTCTTGTTCTTCAAAACCCGAGAGTTTTCAGCTTTAACCCTTTTCTCTCTCTAAAAACCCAACTAATAAGGTGTAAGCAGGCAACATGGGTGGCCATGTTGCTTTATTCACCAACTTTAAAAGTTTTTGTCCTTTTGACACTTTTAACCCCTTAGCTTGGGTTAAATTTCATTTCTTTCTTTTCCTTCACTTTCATTCTTTCTTTCATGTCTTTAAAAAAATAACCGGGTGTTACAAGTCTACCCCCCTTATATAGGTTTCATCCCTGAAACCTGTTATTCCTCAAACAACTGTGGGTAATGTTGTCTCATCTCCTCTTCAGTCTCCCACATAGACTCAGATCCCTTCCTATGCTTCCATTGTATACGCACAAGGGGAACTACCTTATTCCTTAACCTCTTCTTCCTACGATCAATGATCACCACCAGTTGCTCCACATAATTGATCCGTTCACCTACCTCTATATCTTTTAGTGGTAACACCATACCTTTGTCAGCTAAACACTTCCTTATATGGGATACATGGAATGTCGGGTGTATCCCACTCAACTCATCAGGTAACTCCAGTCAATAGGCCACCTCTCCTACTCGAACAATGATTCGGAAAGGCTCTATGTACCTTGTGCTCAACTTGCCCCCCTTTTTGATCCAAATGATACCTTTCCAAGGTGAGACTTTCAACATAACTCTATCACCCACCTAGAACTCAATCGGTCTTCGCCTCTTGTCGCCATACGACTTTTGCCTATCCTTGGCTGCCTTCATAAAGGCTTTGATCTTTTCAAGCATCTCAATCGTAGCCTCAATCACCTTTATACTCCCCAACTCCTTCTGACCAATATCACCCCAACAGATGGGTGTTCTATATCTCCTACCGTATAGCATCTCATAAGGGGCCATACCAATGCTGGCATGATAACTGTTGTTATAAGAGAACTAAGCTAACGATAAGTGGTCGTCCCAACTTCCTCAAAATTCAATGACGCACGCCCGAAGCATATCTTCCAGCGTCTGAATCGTCCTTTCTGACGAACCATCCGTCTATGGATCATAAGTAGTGCTAATATGTATCCACGTCCCCATCGCATCGTGGAACTTTAAACAAAACCGGGAAGTAAACCGGATGTCATGATCAGACACCATAGACACCAGCACACCATGACAAGTTGCAATTTCCTTGATGAATAGATCCGCTAACCTCTTAGATGAATATATCTCGCGGATCGGTAGGAAGTGAGCACTCTTCGTTAAACGATAAACGATCACCCATATAGCATCATACCCTCGCGCGATACGTGGTAGATTCGTTATAAAGTCCATGGTGATGTGCTCCCACTTCCACTCCGGTATATCCAAAAGTTGGATCTTCACATACGGCTTCTAGTTCTCGGCCTTCACTTGTAGACAAGTAAGGCACTTACTCGCATACTCTGCCATATCGCGTTTCATACCTGGCCACCAATAGTCTTTTTTCATGTCTTGGTACATCTTCATAGCACCAGGGTGAATAGAGTATCGAGTTATATGAACTTCATCCATAATTCTCCCACGTAAATCCCCGTAACAAGGAATCCACAATTTTTTGAATCGGATTCTGACACCGAGAGTGTTTTCACCCAACTCCGTGACTAGACCTCTCATTTTTTCAGAGTTAAGATGATCTTCCTTCAATGTCTCATCTTGAAACTCCTTGACTTGCTTCATCACTTTAATGGTCATGACCAACTGATTAGCATGCACTTGAATCGACTCGAGTCTCTCCTTTCGGCTAAGGGCATCCGCCACCACATTGGCTTTGCCTAGATGGTAATACATCTCGTAATCATAATCCTTTATAAGTTCCAACCATCTCCTCTGCCTCATATTCAAATCTTTCTGCTCGAAGAAGTACTTCAAGCTCTTGTGGTAAGTGAATATAGAGCACTCCGTCCTGTATAGGTCGTGCCTCCAAATCTTTAATGCAAAGACCACGACTACTAGCTCCAAGTCATAAGTAGGATAGTTTACCTCATTAACTTTCAGCTATCGGGATGCATAAGCTATAACCCTTACTCTTTGCATCTACACACATCCTAACCCCGAGTAGAAAGCATCCGAATAAACCACCAAATCCTTGCTCCCTTCAGGTAATGACAAGACAGGAGCTTCAGTTAACCTCGCCTTTAACTCCTCAAAAGTCTTCTCTTGATCTTGTCCCCATACAAACTTTACATCCTTACGGGTCAACTTAGTCAACAGAGAAGCTATCTTAGAGAAGTCTTGAATAAATCTCCTATAATAGCTCGCCAAACCCAAGAAACTATGAATCTCAGATGGCATCTTTGGTGACATCAATTGCATCACCGCCTCCACCTTAGCCGGGTCCACCATAATTCCCTTGGGATTCACCACTTGACCTAATAAGAGGACCTCGCATAACCAGAATGCACACTTGGAGAACTTCGCATACAAGTTCTCCCTTAACAACGTCTCCAACACCTCTCGAATGTGACTGACATGCTCCTCCTCACTTTTCGAATAAATCAAGATATCATCGATAAACACAAATCACTGATTTATCCAACATCAGCCGACACACTCGATTCTTCAAGTCCATAAAAGTAGCTAGCACGTTGGTCAAACCAAAAGACATAACGACAAAACTCGGATTGTGTCCATAACATGTGTGAAAAGCTGTTTTTGGAATATCTTGCTCCATATCCTTCTGCTGATTGTAACCAGATCGAAGGTCTATCATTGAGAACCAACTGGCACCCTAGAGCTGATCAAACAGATCATCAATTCTTGGTAAGGGGTACCAATTCTTCATTGTCAACTTATTCAACTCACGGTAGTCTATGCACATCCTCATACGGTCGTCTTTCTTCTTCACAAACAAGACCGGAGCACCCTAAGGAGAGATACTCGGTCGAATGAACCCCTTATCAAGTAACTCCTGTAGTTGCTCTATCAGATCTTTCATCTATGTTGGAGCCAACCGACACGGTGCCTTAGCAACAGGTTGGGCACCCGATATAAAGTCAATTTGGAACTCGATCTTGCTGTCTAGTGGAACTCCTGGTAAATCTTCGGGAAACACGTCTGGAAAGTCACACACAACCGGTACATCGGATTGTAGTGGTGTTGGTGTATTCACGTCCTTTACATCGGCCAAGTAGGCACTACATCCACATCTCATGCAATTTCCTGTCACCGCTATCAAAATCACTTTGGGGATCGTCGTGACTCGATCACCATAAACCGTCACCGAACTCCTGTCATGCGCTGTCAATAAAATCATCTTCTTGTAACACACAATATTTGCTTGGTAGTCCGCCAACCAATCCATTCCTAGGACTACATCTAACCCGCCTAAGGTCATCACGAATGGTCTAACAGGAAACTTTTGACCTTCTAATTCTACATCACTACCTTCTATCATCTTAGAGATCCTGGTAGAAAAGCAGATCAGGGGGAGACTGAGATATGGAAAAGAGGCCGAGTATGATTTTGAGGAGGACATCATAAGACTATGCAGGAGGTGAGGGCTGAGAAAGAGAGACGATCTAGGAAAAAAGCAAATCAGGGGGAGACTGAGAGGAGGACAAAGTACAAACATCAAATGTTTACTAAGCCCAAGAGAAGGGATGATAGGACAGGGCTGAGATACATATTTACTTACAAATATCGATCATGAAAATGTATTATCAACTATTTACCCACGAAAATATAAATATGTGTAGATATATAATTTTCCACGACATATTCTCCCCTTGATCTGCTTTTTTCCTGGATCGTCTCTCTTTCTTAGCCCTCACCTCCTGCATAGTCTTATGATGTCCTTCTCAAAATCATACTCTGCCTCTTTTGCATATCTCAGTTTCCCCCTGATCTGCTTTTCTACCAGGATCTGTAAGATGATAGAAGGTTG
The DNA here is from genome assembly GCA_018326385.1 of Flaveria bidentis. Taxonomy (NCBI): domain Eukaryota; kingdom Viridiplantae; phylum Streptophyta; class Magnoliopsida; order Asterales; family Asteraceae; genus Flaveria; species Flaveria bidentis. The sequence goes on along the minus strand of BJCM01064519.1, from coordinate 6,246 downwards.
CGACGTAGAATTAGAAGGTCATAAGTTTCCTGTAAGACCATTTGTGATGACCTTAGGCGGGTTCAGTGTAGTCCTAGAAATGGATTGGTTGGCGGACTATGAGGCGAACATTGTGTGTCATAAGAAAATGATTCGATCGATGACGCCTGACAACAGTTCGGAGATGGTCTATGGTGATGGGGTCACTACGATTCCAAAGGTGATTTCGATGGCGGTGGCAAGAAAGTGCATGAGGCGTGGATGTAGTGCCTACGTGGCCTACGTGAAGGATATGGGTATGCCAACACCATAATTGTTCGATGTATCGGTTGTGTGTGACTTTCCGGACGTGTTCGCATGAGACTTAACAGGTGTGCCACCGGACCACGAGACCGAGTTCCAGATTGATTTGACACCGGGTGCCCAACCTATTGCTAAGGCACCGTATTGGTTGGCTCCGACCGAGATAAAGGAATTGATGGAGCAACTATTGGAGTTGCTTGATAAGGGGTTCATTAGACTAAGTATCTCTCCATGGGGTGCTCTAGTCCTATTTGTGAAGAAGTATTGGTCCATTTGATCGATTTTGCATTAGAAATGAGATGTTGAATTATTCAATATCAAATACAAAAAATAGGAAACAAAGATGAAAAAGATTGAAAACAACCACAAATGAATGAAAGTAAGGCAATGATGATCAATATACTCAATAATAACAAAAGCACAATGATATTTCTGTGAATAGACTACTTACAATACTCACTTGCAACAATGATAAACGATTAGGGTTTTGCAAGCTTAACTAACAATGAAAATGATCAAAACTATATATAGTAGTCTTAATTTCGCAGTCAGTGAAATGTACTGCCGAAACAATAGTTTCGCTCGACAGAAACAACAGCTTCACCGGGTGAACTAAACAACTGACTATGAGCGAAACTACAGTTTCGCTCACAGTTTTGCTGGACTACAAAATTAAACTAAATACATACAAAAGTAAACTAACATTAGACCTAATACATAGTAATATAAACAATCTAATCTAAGGTGAGTCCAATCTATACGTGATCTTCAATACTCCCCCTAGGTTGGATCTCACCGCCTTCAATTGCCTTGATTTGACTTGTCTGCTCCAATCTCTTTCCCTGCTTCTGATGTATCTATATCTGTTCCTGTAGCTTCTTCATAGGGGGCTTCACACATAGATTCTCCCTGGTCAACTCCAGTCTCCCCTGTTGCCTCTGATGTGTCCTCCACAGCTTTTGCAGCAACCTCTTTAGGTTCTTTAGCAAATGATTCACTCTGGTCACCTCCTGCTTCATTAGCTCCCTCGGGACGAGCACTAGCTTGCTTAAACTGTCTAGCAAAATCTTAAACATCCATGTTTAAATCATCTTCAGCTCTTACTTTCTTAGCTATCTCTCTCACTTGCTCTCACTCCTCTTACTTTATTGGCCATATTCATAAACAGACTAGCTTCCTTTCTCGTCTCATCACCTGCACTCGTTTTAATATGATTCTCGCAAAGAACTAGCAGGTTTTCATCATAGAAACTAAACAGCTCCATAGGATCAAACACTCTAAGCTCATCCTCATTTTTTACCCTGATCAACACTCCCCCGTATTGTTATCCTACAACCATTTCTCAAAGTTTTGTAGTTTCCGGGGGAGGGGATCTGCTAGTCTAATCCAATTAACTTTCTTTGGGGCTTTCACCCTTAGCATAATCTTTCCCTTTCCTGTTTCCCAATCTTTGTCCTTCTTGGATCTTCACCTCTCAGCCTTCATAAATCCGAATGACTTAAAGTTGTCATTCAATCCATTCGTTATCTCCTTCTCAAGCAACTAGGCTTTTTCACTTAGATGAGAGTTCAGTAATGGTAGCACTGCCAGCCTCCTTAGATCTCATTTGGATAAGGTCTTGAAAGCATCATCTTGTCCATATAAGTTATACCTCCCCCTCTCCTCTTGATCATAAACATTTTGAGGTCGGGGTTATAACACCAACTAATAATCCTCTTGTCTGCTTCCTCCTTGCTCAATAATTCCATGTTTTGGAACAGAGAAGTCACCTATTCAGGCTCTTTCTCCTTGACAAACCATTCATCTTTGGCTATTTCAAACACATCTCCATCCGTGTCTCCCTTCTAGGCAACATAGGTTAGGGGCCTCTCATCAACCTCATAGTATTCTGGTTCTGAATCATAATCAACTAGCTCATCATCTTCTTTTTCATCATTAGCCCCTTCCCTTTCTCAACATCCTTTTCAACAGATTTCTCTATTATCACCTCTTCACCAACCAAATCCTTTTCAAAATCAAACTGCATGTTAACGAATCCAGCTTCAAATATCTCCTCAATATTCTCCATATTTTTAGTCTCCTTCCTCACACCATAACCTCCCACTTCTTCAGTTGTTCCACCAGATGTGCCCTCTCCTGCCCGGGAAGATGTACCCACATTTAGAAATGGGTACTTAGAAGTATAAGTCAAGTCATGAAACTTAGGTTGAGTTAGCTGATTGGGCAGGCTAACTGCAACCTTTAGTTCATTCACCTCCTCAAACAGTCTCTTAATCAGTTTATTCCAATCTATCAGCATTCTGGTAATACCATCAATCACCTCATCCTTATGTCTTTCCCTCATCTCTTGATTGGTAAGTTTTGTCTTAATCAAGCTTAACTCATTGGCAAAAGAAGTGTTGAGGTTTCTAATCACATCCACATCTAATTCAGCGCTCTCCTCTCTCGTTGAGGTCTTAGTAAAAGATTGGTGTCTCTGTTTAGTCCTTCTCTCAGTCTCTCCCGCATCAGCTTTCTTTTTTGATCTCCTTTCTTTCTCAACCCTTACCTCCTCAGCCATTTCATGCACTTCCTTCTCAAAGTCATAATCCTTCTCCTTCGCATATCTTTTCCTCTTCTTAGCAGCATCAATCTGTTATACCCTAGTCTCTTCAGCTCTTTTATTCTCAGACTCGTCTACCCTCCTGAAATAACTTCATCTTTCTGGTGGATACATGTTTTCCTAGATATGAGTAATTTTTCCACTAAAATCGTTACGAATGGCGCAATAGTCTGCAAAGATAGAGGTCTTCATTTGTACAAGCCTCTTGACCACCCCATGTCTTGGTAAGTTTGGAATAAGATCATCAAAAATATTTTGTAAAAATCGAGGGTAAAGCGGCCATTTAACCTTCTTCAATGCCATAACATTCTCTGCCATACCGGCAAATATCAGTCTCTTATATTTGCCTTCCTTCCCTAGTAGCATAAGACCATGGCTTTTGCCTAGTCTAGATTAAGCCCATCTGGTCCATCATTACGGTTATCTAAGAACATAATGAAGACTTGAGCTACATATCTCCATTCCTTAGAAAGGAAGGACTTCTTAATCTCCTTCCTCGTCCCAAAAGGCGGTTTCTCATATCCCATGGATCTGAAGGCTTCTAACATCTCCTTATCTGACATAGTAACCTCCTCTCCTGTATCTTCATCTATACTCGCTCGGATAGCATAACATCACATTTTCACTGAAAAACCATGAACTTTCGTTTAGTTTCGTCGGTCTATCGGTACTTTCGTAGTAAGAACTGCGAAGGTACCGAAGAGTCTCAATCGAATACACTCATAACGTTATTGTTTAACTTCGATTAAGTTATAGTTCTGAGTTCGAAGATCACTTGTGAATAAGATAGAACGGTCAATCAAGAGTCAAACACACAGAAAATCAAAATCACACTCATACGCTACCGATAAACCCTAAAACCCGTAAACCTTCGATTGTGCGAAATTAAGAAAGTAGTTTCGCGAATTGAGTTATATAGCCAATAGTTTCACATGTAGCGAAACTATAGTTTTGCTAGATGAAGCTACAATTTCGCCCGGCGAAAATCATAGTCGAAATTGACTTTGCACGGCGCGAAAGAGCCGGTTGAAGCTACAATTTCGCCCTGTGAAACTATCAGCGAAAGTATAGTTTCGTTGTAGTAAAAATAAAATAAAAAACTTTAAATTTTTATTTTGATTCCCTTTTCATTAAAATAAGATAAAATAGAATAAAAAGTAAAAAATAGAAATAAAAGAAAAGGAAATAAAAGTAATTAAAATATGGTAAACAAAATCAAAAGAAAATTGCCCCACAAGGCCTCACCATTACTCACGATTAATAATTTTATAACAAAATTTGAACAATATAAAAGGATATGAACCAGAAGCTGAAAAGATCTTCTGGAGAATCAAAGTTTGGCGGGATTGCTGATATGCTTGTCCTTTTAAGTCCATGCCTTCTTCATTTCAACTGATGCATCGCAACTATTGTTATCATGTTTTCAATTTTGTTCAAAGAAAACATTGAATGACCCAATCCCCACAGACATTTGTCAAAGAAACTTATCCTGTCCTCGTGATGTATTTAACAAATGACACGCTTTGCATGAATCTTCCTCTCAGAAGCAACAGAGGTCTTATTTCAAAATTTTCAATGCCCTTCTCTAGGTCATTACTATCGTACAGCAACGGAGATTATCACTCCAGGTAAATATTCACACAAAGCAGAGGAGATAAGCACAAGATAGAATACAGCAGGGAGCATCTTATATGCAAAGATGAAAAAGCATATTGCTTTTTGAGATAGATAGGAATGATTTGACCCATAAATACTTTAGATAAGAATAACTCAAAACAGAGGTATCACATTCTTAATCCTTTTTTAACAAGGACTTTAAACTTTGTGAAGGCCAAAGATGTCAAGGGGATTATTTAAGTCATCAACTTTCTTGTTCTATTAATTCAACTACGAAATAACTGTTTACTTCGATTTCTGGCTGAACCTATCAAACAAATCCAACACAATACTATTAACCTCCTTTACATCATCTAGGCTTCTCATTTTATTCTGCAAAGGAAACAAAAAGAACTTTTAATATATATTCTCCCCTGAAATTTCTACACTTAAGAAAGATGTGGAAATTTCTTACTTGACCTTATATCATAATAAGTTATTATTATTATTATTTTATTTTGTTTTTAATTTTTTTTATTATTTATATTTTTTTTAAAGTGAAAAATGATGAAGAATGAAGGATCGGACTAAATAAAAAGAAAATAAAGAAAATAAAAGGAGAAGAATAAACAATTTGTACATAAGATAGGTTTGAAGAAAATGAGTTTTAAAATGATATTAAACCTAACATAGAGATCAATTCATAAAAGCGAGGTTTATCAAATGTTTTTGTGAAAAGATTTGCTTTTAATTCTTGGTGTCAAATGGAATAATATCAATAAAGCCCTTTTCCTGACTATCACGGATTGCATGAATCCGTGTCTCAATGTAGTTGGTTTGGGAATGATGAATAGGATTCTTGGCGATCCTAATGGTTGCTTCGTTGTCACAAAAAACGATGTATGGAGAAAGTTTATCCCATAGTCAATCATATGATGTGGATCCAAAGTACTTGTGAAGAGCAACTAGAGGCAGCAAAGTTTATCCCATAGTCAATCATATGATGCATGAATCATATGATGTTTGTTTAACCTGCAGCCATTGGAGTCACTATCAAAATAGGCAGGTAAGTCAAAATTCCCACCATAAGGATACCAAAGACCTAAACAAGAAGAGCCTTTAATATAACAAAAGATTTGTTTTACAGCCTTTTCATCAGACTCTTTCGGGGCAGATTGGTATCGAGCACAATATCCTACAGCAAAGGTGATGTCGGGATGACTTCCTATAAGATACATAAGGGAACCAATCATAGATCTATAGAGATGAGGATCAACAGGTTTCCGGTTTTTGTCAGGAGTGAGGCATGTTTGAGTAGTAAATGGAGTCATTTCAGGAGAGGCTTCATCCATCTTGATTTTCTTTACTATTTTACTAACATACTTTTCCTGATGAATGAGAATTCCCTTTGGCTTTTGTTCTACCTTGTTAGTTCTCTAGAAAGATTGACATGTTGTCTTTATGTGTCTTTTTACTATTTGTAATTGTACAGGGACTAGTTTTGTAATTTGTTAGTTTCTTGTGTTTCATTATAAATAGCTTAGTCTTGTTGCAGGTAGGTAGAGACGTGAGATTCATAACTGCTTACTTACTTTGTAATTGTCTTTGCTTGATATTAATGAAACTATGAATTTTGTTGATATCTTGCTTGATTTGATTACTTTGTTTGTATTTCTTTGAATTGTGTTCATACATCATCACAGATTGGTACATTTGATCCTATCAAATGGTATCAGAGCTGTTGGTTGAGTGATTTTTGAGGTTTG
>BJCM01064518.1:0-11392 GCA_018326385.1 Flaveria bidentis | reverse complement strand
TATATATATATGTAAAATAGTGACTTTGTGCACGCCGGTAAAAATAAAAAAAACACTATTAATGAATTCATGTCACTTGGGTTCTAATCGATTTGCTCATTATCTTATTGTTTCCAACTTAAAACATATCAATCACATCGCGATGTAGGATCGTTTTGTCATGTAATGCGTGTGGTATCGTGTACTCGTCAACTAATGAAATTTCATAAGAATATCGACATAATTCTCATGTACGATGAGTCAATAATGAGCATCGAGTCAATCAAAAGGATATTACGCAATCGTTTCATTAATTGGGTGCAATGCACACGGACAAGTAGCTAAAAAAGAAAGACCTAAGTCTCCATAAAATCCAAATGATCATGAAAATACAACCGACATGGTTGATGACTCGATGCATCGTGGTCCCATTACATTTTTTTTGTTAAATTTAACTTGGATATTATCTATCTATTACTATTAAAAAGCTTTGGTCTGTGGTGTTGTTGTTTTGTAGTGGGTTTTTTTTATTTTGTTTTGTGTGTGTAGTTATAGAGTTTGTTTTGGGTGTGGGTTTGAGGTTTGGGGATGGGGTTTTTCTTGTGAGTTTTTGGTGTTTGGTTACGTCTCTTTGATTTGTGTTTCGATTATATTCGTTTATAGGGTTTCTTGGCGTTGTCTTTCTCCGGGTTCCTGCTTTCTTTCTTTCGTTATCGATACCTTGACGATCCTCGCTATTAGGGTTTGGGTATTTCTTTTGTTTGCCTTTTTTGGGGGTTTTGATTTTCGTCGGTTTTTTTATTTTGGACTGTGACGCATTCTTGCGGTTTTGATTTTCGTATGTTTTGTGTATGGTGTTGGGCTTTGATTTAGTTTTAGGTTATGAATGTTCTTGTGTGTTATGGATTTAGGGTTTTGGTGTGTTTTACTTTTTGTATTTTACTGATTTTATGGTTTTAAATCTTCATTTTGATTTTGTGTTATGGATTTAGGGTTTTAGTGTGTTTTACTTTGTGTATTTTGTTGATTTTATGGTTTCAAACCTTCATTTTGATTTTGAATTTGGTTTAGGGTTACGTTAAAACTCGCATAGCCGAGGCAACGCACGACGCCAAAACCTAGTTAGATATATGAAGAATATGGGAGGTTTATAGTCCGGTTTAATATGATTTGTTAAAATTATGGATTGAGTTGCTATATATATTTTCAGATGCTATACGGGCTAGGTTGGATGGGTCATCTGGTTTGATACTTTGAACGCTTTGAACATGTCTTTAGAAAGTATTCTAGTTAATAGTTTGCATAAAATTTTTAAAAAAATAACTTTTATAAATGCAAAACTTTATATTTCAAAAATAAAAAAGAGTAGAGGTAAATGGCAAGTTAAGTTTAATGGTCAGTTCTAAGTTTTAAACCATTAAACCTAGTATTAAAACATAGTATTAAAACATGAATGATCAAACCATATAAATCTCAAAACGTTCCATTTGAGAAAAGTGAAGTTTTAATTGCGAAGAAGCCGATTTAGAAAAGTGATGTAAAAATTTTATGACTAGAATTACTAGACCGAGTTTTTTTCAAAGAATTCACTGAAATATAATTTGAATGGGAAAACATTCCAAAAAAATATGTGTTTGGTTGGTTTTTGAATAGAACTAGAAAACATTTCATCAAATTACATTAAAGTAACTCAAAATATTCATCCATAGGTAAGATTTAATAAAATGTTTTAAGATCACTAAAAAAACTCTTCACAAATTGATTTGGCTAGGGAAAATGAGAAGAAAAAACAAATTGGAACTTCGTTTTGTCATCTTTTGTGTTGGAGATCGATATATTGACACTTTGGCTGTGTCTTTAAGGATTCGAACAAATTCAAAACAAAAGAAGTATTGTATTTGGTTACATTCATTCTGAATAAGACTCATAATGGTGAACAAAACTTCAAAAGAGATAACAAAATTCTCTAAGCTTATCTTCCGATATTGATCATCTTCCATAGATTCGATTTAGTGGTCCATTCGGTCTTTAGTGGGCTGTCAACAACAGTTGTAATAGCTGAAGTATGTGGTGACAAAACTGATTAGGGTTCGGTGTCTTTTTTTACATTGTAAAAGCAAATCTCCTATATGGTTATTTATGACAATAAACACGGTTGCTCTGTCATGTGTTTTCTAAGTATGTTGTTTAGGATAAAGTATATATCAACTGCATCTGCCAATCATAAATGTATAACGTGATGTTTGTTTTTCTTAAAAAAGTTCTACCACGCAAACTACGCACAAAGATTACCATTTGTACACTATTTTGTTTTTTTGAAAACGTTTCATTAAAAAACGTTTGTGCGTGCTCTTTTTGATGCAGACTCAAAAATACAACTTCACACCGGCCTCTTCTCAAACTCTTTTCCCAACTTACCTTCTCTTCTCAAACCCTTTTCCCATCCTCCTCCTACCCTCTCGTCAACGCCTACTTCCTCCCACCCTACAGCTGCCGCAAACAACCCTCCCCCTCGTCATCATTGGCAAACCTCCCCCTCGTCGCTGTCAAGCCTCGCCGCTGCAAACAATCCGACCCTTCGTCGCAGCAAGCAACCCGACCCTTCTCCGCCGTCGCACCCTTCCCCCTCGCCACCATCGCACCCCTCCCGTCGCAGGTCGCATCTTCAATGTTGAAAAACTCTTTTTAGTTTAAAAAATTGGTTTATTTACATTTCAGTTTACTTTAGTAGTTAGCCAAAGTTAAAACCAATCAATTTTCTTCTTGTAAACTGTAGAGGTTTGGTTTCCTATTCTTCTACAAATGTGGTTTGCAGACTATGAACATTTTAGCTCTGAAAAAACAAACTGCACCTAAATATATCCATAATCACCATCTTCAACTTCATCTTTTCTTTTCTTTCGTATAAACACATAACACATTATACTCAGTGCAACCATAGGTGCGTGTACATCTTCAGCAGTACATTATGCTCTTGCTATTGTATCATGAGAGACAAACGGTTCTCTCAAGCGAGACTCGAAATTTGATTTAAAGAAAGCATATTGAATATGGGTTTTAGCCACAATTGTCAATATTTGTTCATTGTTGTAGTCAAGTACGAAGATGAAGATACTCAACATATTAAAGGCTCGATTAAAAAGGTTTCTCTAAAGTTCCTATTGAAGACACTAGTCTGAATAAGATTTACTATATAAATTTAATCTATATTTATCTTTCAATTCGTTCTTGAATGTGAAATTGTACCAACATATTTTCCATAATTTATTATTATCATTATTTTTTTATTAATTTTTTAATTACACAGATGCACTGAGACAAAGGACTATCGAGGTGATTGTAAAAAGTCGTCTCTTCAATATTCAAATATGAATTTTAAAAGATATCACTTGATTAAAGTATACATTAGTAACACCATCAATTTCAAAGCTTACATGTACTTCTTTTATCTGTTCTTTGTTTTTATAATACGTGTTTGAGTCGAACTCAAAAACTTATTTACCTAAACATATTATTTTTCAAGTTAGTCTGGGGCATTCGGGCATTCATGGATTAATCTGTTTTATTTTGAAAAAGGTTTAACTACAAAGTTGAAAGCTAGATAGTATAAGAAGGATTAACATATTAACACATGTCTTTTTTTATTATTAAAACTAGGTTAAGAAAATATTGGTAATGTTTCTCATTCTCAAATTTATTATTTTATTTGAATGCTCGTAACTTTTACATACGACATAATTCACGTTTTTAGCTCATTATATAATTTCGTATGGTCAATGTGTAATTTTCTGAAATGACGAGGATTACCAATCATCTAATGAGTATTACACAACTAATTGAAAACATAAAAAAAATACAATTTCCAGTATTGCGTTATACAAAAACCATCATTTTACAAAACACATTCATAACACAATATTAACATAATGAGCGGCAATAGACTCGATGATTAGCAATAGGCACAATGAACAGTTTGACAAGTATTATACAATAATCTGATCAGGATTATAAAATGAACTAGAAACATAAAAAAATATTTTTAGCATTGTGTTATACAAAAACATTATTTTAGAAAATAAAATAAAAAATACAGTGGTCAACATTAGACATAATGACTTGACCAATACTGCACAATAAACTGATATTACACAATGATCTTACGAATATTACACAATGAGCTGAAATAACATGAAAATTTTTATGTATCAACAATATACGCATTTTAAAGATAAAAGTGCTTTTTCTTATGGTGTAATTTTTTAAAAAGAATAGTGTTGCATGTAGAAGTTACAAGCGTTTAAAAAGTTGACAGACTTGAAAGTTTGACTAAGACTAAAATATTTTTGGTCTATCATTTAAAGTATTTAATTATTTACCATTATACCATCGATTTTCCTAGCCCTTGGATTTACAACCCGATGGATTATAATCTTTCTTATGCTTTTAGTTATATTTCTCCTGTTTAAAATGATTCCACCCTAAAACTTAAACCTAGATCTTTATGTTTTTTATGCAAATTTATAATTTTAAAATAGTAATATGAAAAAGAAGTTAAAATACTAAAAGATAAACAAAATTCAAACCAACCTAGAAACAAATTAGCAATGTTTAAATTCATGTGTGACATAATTCAGTTTCAGTTTTTTGTTAGGTTATTAGACCGACAAGCCGTAAACATGATCCTGTCAACTTTATAATTCTTCGGAAATTACACTATGCCTAGTATGGATAGAAATCTTACACTTAATCGGTTCAAAAAAGAAATCTTACACTTAATGACACCTTAAGGGATATAATATTCACATTTTATCCCAAATGGACATCTACATGATACCTTACTAAAATCACTTTCTTTTAAACGATATATGATGAGTCAATTTAACCACACACATACCAAACTTACATGTTCCAACCTGCTATTCTAGACCAGACCATTTTCCCAACTCAGAAAAAAATTTCAATTCTACGGTGTACATGGTTTTTAACTCATAACTAAAAGTTTTGATCGGTGAGGGGTCGAGTCTAATAACAAAGCGAGTCTAATAGCAAAGCTATTTAAAGTTAGCGTGATGAAGCCCCTACGAATGTCAAAAGTTTGAACACTGCTTATGACCACGGTCAGTATAAATTAGTTGTGTTATAGATTAGATGGAGTAGAATATCTAGGGTAGCGTCTAACCATTAGAAAGAAGAAGTTTGGAATATATTAAAAAGGCATAAGATAGTGTTTACGCGTATTGTACAAATCTTTAATGATCGCTTGTGTGAGGACTTGTGTTTGCATTTTTAACTTACATAAATGACCATGAAAATCTACATTTTTATTAGCTATCCACAATTTAAATCTTATACTTATCTATTTGTCTTTTTTGGTACATTGACAATTGTTGTTTATTATTGTTTTTCTTTTATAAATTTTAAAATTAAATAAAATTAAATGTTATGTAAAATTCTAAATATACCCTTCCGACTTACTTATTTGTAATAACGTTTTGATGTTTTTTTTCTTTATTTCTTCTCTTCAACTTTTAACATAATTACTATAAAATCCAAATTGTGCGTACTTATTTTCATCAACATTGATATTTATTGACGGTTTGTTCTATATTTCAGTTGTGATGTAACTATTTTATTAACGTTCCAACACTATTCTTTTAATGGTGTCCATATTTTATATCAAGTTTCAAATATTATAAAATTACAAGTTCGTTTGTCCTACCTTCAACACATAGGTTCACGACAACATTTCGACGTTAGCTTTGTTGATGTTTTTACGTCCTGCCATAACGCTAGGGTGTTGATACTATACTAGTTATAGATATAAATCCAGTCAGTTCGTTTATTTTTTTTTTTAGTTTCGATGACTGACAATATCTCATAATGTCAGAAAAACAAGCAAACCGTTGAACACGAGCACGATTAATACATATGCAACTTGAAAGCATATTCAAGACATATGCTTAGAAAAACGAAATCCAAATACGACTAAATCAACAGCTAAAGTTATTATAGGTGTTATTGTCAATTTTGTATCATTCTCCAAATTTGTGTCTGAGTTTGAAATTTCTCTCTCCCTGTCAATCCAACTCAGAGGTCATTTTCCATCAGTTAATCGATTTTATGGTTTGGTCAAAGAAAATGTCCATAAAAATAGTAATAAATATGCAGGGTCGGGCAATGCGACAAGCTGAAAAAAAAGACCTCTGGGTTCTAACGACTTAAATTGCATAAACTAAATTTTTTAATGAAAAAAAACAATAAACATAACAATATTATAGTATTAAAATAAACTTTCGTAAGCAGCAGCAATAACATTTGTGAAATTAATGAATTATGGGCTGTGGGCTATACATAGTCCATTTATTCAATAAATTAGTTTTTGAGGTTTTTAATACAATCATATTTAAATATTTTAGTGAGCTATTAGTTGAGTAATTGAGTTAATAAAATAGGATTAAAAAATTATATTTGGTTTAAAACATAATTGAGTTAGGTTTTTAATTGTATTATATCTTATAATTATTTTTTTATAATTATATATATAATATATAAAAAAAAAAACTTGTGCCCCCTAAGCGAGTGTGCTCTGGACGAGAGTCCATCCCGCCCCTCCTTAGGGCCAACAGTGTAAATTTGTCCCACCATAAACGGCTTTTGATAACATGAAAACATTAAAACCGAACCTTACGAAATAACTCAGTCTAGACTTGCCAAACCAAGATAACCGAACTGGCACCAGACCAAATGGTCCACTGCTGTTTATGTCCGTTTTGCTTCGAGATTATTTTGTTTGATTTCGATTTGATTTTTGGTTCAAGATTCTTTAAGAAGTTTGGTTCTTGGTTCACTCAAATTCATAACTGGGCCAAACATGTCTCCCCTAGTTTTGATAGTAAATTGGTTTCTACCAATCTAAATTTTAATCAATTGACAGATGATAATACATACTTGCAATTTAATCAATGACTACCCTAACTTTTACTTTCATTGCTAAGAGCGACCTCACTAGCATAATAATGATTGAGTGAAATGAAAAAATGTACATCCATTATAAGTAAAATCGAGTGTAAATCTATAATGGTTATGTGAGTAGTATCACCCGTGTCAACATAAGTGAAAGTTAAAGAAGGTTATTGGTCAAATTACGAGTATTTTCGGTTTTGGTTGGGCCGGAAGGCTGGAAATAGAAGAGAAGTGCACATGAGTACAAGGCTATGTAAATGTAAATAGAAGAGAACTGGACATGAATGGTGTTTTATGACCTTTGGTTACAGAAACTGTAATGAACTTGAATATTGTAACAAAAACGATAGATTTGTAATGACTTAGACTATGGATTGTGCAATAGTATTTATATATTTGGTCGAAGAAGAACCGGAAGGAGGGAACTACATTTAACAAATCAACATGACAATACTGAAAGTGTCAACTAGTAGCACCTGCACCAGATGATGCAAAATTGGAAACCTAGAAGCCCACTTAGGTAAACAATAGCATGCAAAAATTCTAACTTCAATAGAATCCACAAATACTTTTATGAAGATGGTTACAGGTTCTAGTATGATCCCCTACTCATTAATAATCAATAATAGCATTGACAAAAGCTTCCAACTTTGATCAGAGACACATACACCCATGTCTTTGGGTTTGCTTTTCAATGTGAGATGGTATTCTATAGCTCAAACTCCCAAATCCTAGAAAACTCTTGCACATCAATGTGATCATTCATTGGAACTTATATTTTGCTCTGGAGTTGTTAATTTAATAGTCACATAAAGGCTAAACCTAGTATGGGATAAAATCTATCACTCATCGGACCCAACAAAAAGTTCCGATGTTTCTGTTTGATCATAGGCAGGTTCGAATGACTGGTGCTCGGGGATGTGAGAACGCCACACGACATCCAAAAAGACGGGTCCATAATCTTTTGATTTGTCATACATCCATAACATCATCGCTGGAGAAAAAAGTCAAGATGTCAGCTTAAACAAACCAGCTCTAGACTTTTAAGTGCTGTTCTAATTTGTTGTCAATTTAATAAAAAAAGAGACTGTTAATTAGTCAAGGAACTTTTTCTTCAATAGTAATAAATTCCTCTGATGATAGATTTTAGTCAATAGATATGAATAACTAATTATAAGAGGGGGACTTTTTGCTTGGAAGAAACAAGGGTGTGATAATTTTTCTATTCCAACTTCAAATTTTCTCTCTTATCCTTTTTCAGAATTAGGTAAACCGAAAATATATATCAACCACCCTACAATGCCACTAGTCAGTGTTAGGTCAGGAACTGATAAGAATACACACAAACACTATCTCACGCACACACAATTAGAAAAGAAAACAAAACGAGTTTCAACGTGGTTCGGTTGACAGTCGTTGTGAAAATATGACCTATGTTCACGGATTGCAACTATCGTGTATATTATTATTATTATGTGTTCAAGGAATTACAAGTACATATGATCAATATATAGACTGAACGAGATTAAGTAAAAAGAGTAAACGGGCTGGGCTAGGGCCGGCTGCCCTTGCATGCAGCCCCTGCCTAGGGAAAGTTGCCCCAAGTGTAGCGAAAGCCTTTGCATCCCAACAGTAAGTTCACCAATGAGAAATATACTGCCAGCGACGTATATGATGTGTGTATCTAAACCTATGTGTTAAAAGGTTGGAGAAAAGTCTAATGCTTAACAAGCTGTCATGACTCATTCATTAAAAACAGAATCACAGAAAAAGTCTAATCACACATTCGGGAACATATCTTTAACTTTCAAAGTAAATTATGAAACTTTATTTCTCAATTAGCTTTATGCAGGCTACAGCTTCCTGCTTTTAAAACAACCAGAAAGAAGGAATTACAAGCTGGGTGATTTCTTGCCCTGCTGCAATATGGTCAGCATAAATGTCAACTCAGAAAATGCAAATTCCAACCACAATAAACCTAAAACCCTTCTAAAGAGAAGAAATTTTTTACATAAATAGAACCCACTAAAGCAAGTTATGTGAACATTAACAAGAAAGAGTCATAATGTTTCTGTTGTATTGTATTCACTAAAGACTTACATGTAACGTGGACCTTGTAGATATCATCCTCCATCTTAAACATAGTCCCTAACTGGCTTCACTATACTTGCATCCGAACTCTAATAACCAATATTATTGGTAATCCACTGATCTTTTTGCATAAACACTGTCATAAGAAATGAACTGGCTTCAACATGATACTATTTTTTTCCTTCAACTATAACGGTTATCTTTTTCAATATCAGAACTTATTATCTATTCCTCAATGTCATGTTAAGATTCTACTATATACATTTTGTTATAAGTTCTCTTAGTCCATCACTTGTACTTTTAGACACTTAATTAAGGTGGTGAAAATACAAGTAAAGCTCTAGTGAATACCAGAGTCTGGACACCCCAAAACAACTTCATGTTTTCTTTTTACCATATTGGGATACATGTGGTTTACATGTCAGGTTTTACGCGCAGTCTTATATATCCATGTTACGTTTATATGTTGTGTCTAGACCAACCAAACAAAAAAGAAAATGAACTGGTATGAGACCAAACCCTCCACTAATTTTTATATTCGTATCAACTATCAATCAAATGGTCCTTTGAAAATCAGTTTTTGGTTCAAAACTGGTTGAAGATTCTTTCAAAAATGGGTACATGGTTCACTCAGCTTCATACCCGGGCCAAGCCACTCTTCCCTTTTATTATCCAAACATGAATGGCATCACTTTTCGGGTTATATTACTTCAAACTGAATAATTTTAATATGTAAAAACTAAATCATTAAAAGAGAGACAACCAAGTTCAAAGTTCAGTTCCAGTCCATTATATTATATTTTTAAGAGTAATTTATACGGATCGTCCCTGAGATTTGCTCAAATTTCATTTATACGGATGGAAAAATTACATGTTTAGTCCTAGAAAAACATTGCATGTTCCGTCCCTGAAAAACATTGCATGTTCCGTCCCTGGGTCTAACGTCTGTTAGTTTTTTCAGTTAAAATTTCCGAATGACGATTTTACCCCTAAAATAAAAAAACAAAAAAGGAAATACATTGACCCAAGTTGCAGGTGGCTATGGTTGGCAAACCACCATCGGAACCACCCACAATCACCAAATCAACACCGACCCTCTACCTCCTCCGTTTGAACCCACCACCAAACCACCACCGCAGCACGACTATAAGAAATCTTCGATGGGGTACCCAGATCCAATCCTCATATTCGATTGGTGGTGTGGCCGATGGTGATGTTGACCCAGGTTGCAGGTTGTTGTGGTTGGAGGTGGTATTATGACGGTGGTGTGGCCGGCAATGATGTTAGTGCAGGTGGTTGTGGTTGTTGGTGGTATTGTGACGGTGGTGTTGTCGACGGTGATGTTGATGCGGGTCGTCGGAGATGTTTTGTTCACCGGCGATGGATGTGGTTTGAATCTGGTGTAGTTGTTGATAAGGTCGATCGATGGTGATGACGCTATGATGCTAGTCATCGATGGTGATGGCCCGTTGATGATAACAGGGATCGACCGGTGGTGACAAGTGGTGGTAGAAGCCTTCAGACTAAACATGTAAATTTTTCAATCCCAGGGACAAAATGTAAAATTTGAGCAAACCTCAAGGACAATTCGTCTAATTTACTCTATTTTTTAGTTTTAACTAGGTCCAGATGCACAAAATTAACTACGAAAGAGGGGTTTTGTTGCTTTGACAACAACATTGTGCAAAAAAACTAGACGGTCATCTAAATGTGAATAGTAGAGAATTGCACACTACACATGAACCATGTTCTGTTACTTTTAATCAAAGGAACTGTAATGAACTTAGAACTTTTGAAACGATCTAGACTATGAATTAGGCATTAGCATTTAACCATAAGGTCAAAGAAGAATCAAAAGGAGGGAACTACAAGTGATTTCTTCAATGTTCAAAATATGATAGATGTGAAAGTCATCTCTCAATTCCAACCAGAAATACAAATCATAGTCACAGGATTCGCTCCCCCACCCCACGAATCGCGAACCGGATCGACCGTACCGGATTCGGGTACATTAGCGTACCAATCGCCCTACGATTCGCGATCCGGTTCGCTATAATAGGCGAATTCAATTTCAATGAAAACCGAACCAGTCTACTCCGATTCGCGAATCGGATCGTAGCGATTCGTGAATCCAATCAAATAGAAAAGCGAATGGGACTCAAAATGGCATGTTTTGACTTTCAATTATATTAATTAATGGTTTATTACTTTGATTGCTTACTCTACGTCAATAACTTTTTCCCGCTATTTGATAATGGGGCCAATATCATTGCATCTATTATAAATTCGCACCTACTAATCCACTAATTATCTTTAAAAATATAATATAGATTCTTTTTTATAGGATACGGCGTACCAC
>BJCM01064512.1:0-15484 GCA_018326385.1 Flaveria bidentis | reverse complement strand
CTACAAGGCAGTATAGATCTCCAGCAATACTCTTTGTGCTTACCGGGCCAAACAGATCCATGTGTAGAATCTTGAGAGGAATATCAATAGAATTAACTTTCTTTGCCTTGTGAGACTTCTTGGTTTGTTTCCCTTTCTTACATGCTACGCAAAAATCCGGAAGCTAGAAATTCTTGACAATTACTCCATTCACTAAATCATTCTGTACCAGATGATTCATCTTCCAAGGATTAATGTGTCCCATTCTCCTATGCCAGGAGACTGAATCCCTCTCTGTTGCCTTTGACAAGAAGCATTGCATAGTGGTCTCAGTTATGGAGGCTTTTGATAGATCAAAGACATACAGATCATTATATCTTGAAGCTGACATTAGAACTTTATCCTCCTTGATAACAAAATCCTTCTTCAACATGTAGCACTTCTTATTGTCAAACATAACTTTGAATCCTTTATCACAGATCTAGGAGACTGAAAGCAAGTTGTTCTATAGTTGTTAAACGTAGTTTACCTTGTCAAACTTCACTTTCTCATTTCCCACTTCGCCTTGAGCGGTGATGTAACCTCCATTATTTCCAACAAATGATACATGTCCCCCTTTAATTTGTTTGACATTAAAAAGGAGAGACGAATTCCCGGTCATGTCCCTGGACATCCCACTATCAATAATCTAGGTAATAACACTATAGCGGACACCCTGCACATTCAAAGGAATTGATTAGTTCAGGTTTGTGACCCAAGCCTTAACTGGCTTGGGTGACCCATAGGAATCACACATTATGAACTCAACCCACTATCCTTCAGAGGATGAGGGCACAATGTTCTTCTTCTTGTTCTCATTATTAGACAAATTACTTGATTTTATCTTCCATATGCCAGTTTTGTGTAAGGCCTGTTTGTGATAAACAAATGACTGGCTTATAGTTTGAACTTTACGTTCACTAATACTCTTAGGTGGAGTACTAGATCTCATTTTAGAAAAACTTAGTTTTGCATCATAAAGTTCAATTTTATTTTTGGGCGTCGGATAATAAGGACAATTAGGAGAGATATGTCCTTGTTTTCTACAACTGTAGCATGATCTCCCTTCTACAGATTGAAGAAAAGTTTTATGTGGGGTTGAGTTTGGTAAGGGTGTGAGATGTGTCTGGTTGGGTTTTGTTACTTTTCTTTTAGATGTTTCAACTTCTTTAACAAAATTAATTGTTTTAACATTTTTAACAACTTTAACTTTTAGTTTATTTGGACTTTAATGAGTAACACCTTTTTAGTTAACTGGATTAGTCATTTTGGGTTCAGATGTAGACGTGTGTGAACCTAACCTTAAATTAACCTTTTCAATTTGATCATCCAAATTTTCAATAGGCATCTTTTCTTTTGATTTCAAGGTAGACTCCTTCTGTTTAGTGCAATTTTTCATAGGTTTGCCCATAGAATCGGGATCACTAACCAGAGGAGTGGACACCACATGATCCTTTACTGGGTTATTATTGATTGTTCTACATTTAGTGTTCAAAAGGATTGCATGTGGTGGCTGAACTACTTTATAACCCTGACCTTCCCTATTATTTCGTTCTTTCACTAAATTTTGAACTATGTGTGAAGAATTAGCCAAGCTGTGTAGTTTTGGTTTTAAGGATTCAACTTCGATTTCTAAAACTGCTTTTTCCTTTTTCATTTCTTCCAAAGAATTTAAATAAAACTTGATGTCATTTGCTTGATTTAATGCAACAACCTCGGTTTCCCTTAGTTGTTTTCCCAAAAGTTCTATTTTTTCTTTGAAACTGTACTCATGTTGTTTTAAAATATGATTGGCCTCAGTGCAGAGTTGTAAGTCATTTACTAAATTATCATTCTGTTCTAAGAACCTTGCAAATTTTAGATCAATGCTTTCCCTAAATTTGTCACATTCAGTACAAGCATGTTTTACAAATAATTGGTCATTAGAACTTACCTGTGAGGAATCAGACGAATCAACCATCAAAGCCGTATCAGACTCTTCGGTGACTGGAGATTCTGAGTTTGTTGCTCTGAGCTCTTCCTCAACCAAGTAATTTACAACATTCACAACTTCTTTGGTATCTGACATTGCTTGCTCAACTATGATTTCACCTTCACTAGCAGATCCATCATCCAATGCATCAACACAGGCAATATTTGATTCACCCGGAGAAACAAATTGGAAGGACCAGTCTTGCCCTTCATCACCTTGAGCAGTCAAAGCCTTTGTTTCTTTACTTGAAGAAGTAGTTCCAATCATATCTTTTTTTTGACAGTTGAATGTGGGAAATGGGTTTCCATTACCAGTTTTCTTGGGCTTTACACATTCACATTTAAAGTGCTTCTTTTCACCACAGTTGAAGCATGTGACTTTGGTTTTGTCAAAACCAAAAGTCGTATCGTTAGTGGCAACTAGATTCTGTCACGTCTTTTTGACAAACTTCTTTGCTCTTCTGACAGCACTAGCCAAGGCCCATATTATGTCCGTTCTTTCTAGCTCATTTTCATCAACTTGCTCATAATCCTTATCTGCAAGATGAAAATTTCCAATCTTACCGGCAACTAAACCATCATAAGATTGTACAACTGCCGCTAGAAGATCCATGTGCTCTTTGGCAACTTCCACTATGACATTACCGAGATTCTCGGTCTTCAACTTTGTAATATTTGTTTCAGGAACTATGTATTGGGTTCCTCATGACCCTGACGTTTCGGTTCCTTATGCACTGTTTTGGGAAGGAGCAGAAGAACTAAACATGAATGTTGTTTGTAGTGGTGCTCCTGAAACAGCTGGAGTTGGAACTGAGTTGTAAAGTGAAGGATTCTGAATATAGGATCCTTTTATCGACTTGTATTTCATTCGCAGTTCTTCCTCCCTTAACTTCTAGATCAAATCATTTATGTCTAACATCACAAGAATGTTGTTTTTTCTCAGATTTGACACAATTGAATCCCATTTATCAGGCAAACCATTAGCAAAGCTTGAAACTTTATCTTCCATAGATGTTATCACACCATGAGTGTGCAACTCACTCATCAGATGATAGAATCTGTCAATAATATCATCCAAGCTCTCATTCCCTACCGAAGGGAAATTATCAAATTCCTTTTTGAGAGCTTTAGCCTTTAGTGATTTGAAAGTTGCGTTTCCATCATATCTCTTCTCCAATGCCTCCCATAACTTTTTAGCCTGCTTTTTCTCAGAGAACTGATGAAAGATATCCTTAGGTATCGACTAAGTCAACAAGGAATATACTTTCTTTTCAGCATTGAACAGAATCTTCTGAGCTTCACTCATTCCTCCCAAAGTTAACTTGACTCCATTAGCACTAACTGGTAAGATTTTTTAGTGTAGTGAGTAGGTGAGTGAAGATGAGGTTGATTAGGATGGTAAGATCACACAATCAAGAGCCAAAAAGTCTCTGATACCAATTGCAAGATCAGTTTTGTCACTCAACATAATCTTAGTTCTCTTATACTCACTAAGTAACACTTTGTTCAGTGATGAAGTAAAATCCTTCTAAGAGTTGATAATAATATACTAAGTAAACAAAGAAAAACACAAGAGAATAATTGTCAAGACACTTATATATACTACTACCTATAGCCGGATATACTTTGATGCTAGCTGGAAACCAAAAACTAAAGAAAATACTACAAAGCTATAGTTAAGGTATCTTAGATAAAGTCTTATCTAAGATTTGGTAGTCATGACATGTCCATGACTTACCTTTTTTCACCAACTAAAGTTGGCTACTGTACTAACTGATAAAAGATGAATAGTGGAATAAAGTATGGTCAACTACATAGGTGTAGGAAAGCACCCTGCAGTATCTTAAAGATTTGCAGTGAAGTGTCAAAGAGACCATACTTATGTCCACTGGTTTGTATTAGGTACTTCCAAAGGTTAATTGGTTTCGGAAGAACAAGTTCTTTTGATGCCACTTATACTTCAGAATTAGCTACTTCTTCTGAGGCTTCCTTTGGACTTAACACTTTGGAAGTTGTAGTCTTCATTTCTTCTAAGTGTAGAACTTCGGAAGATCAGAGACTTTGTCTTCAAAAGTTGAAGTTTGTCTTCGAAAGTTCCTTTAGACTAGACTTCAGAAGTTCAACTTTTGTCTTCGGAAGTGCTGATATTGTCTTTGGAAGTCCTTTATTAGTTATACCAAAAATTGTTTAAGTGTTGGTTTTGGTGGCATCAGCCTTATTTGATCCAATAAACTCCTCATTCGCTGATGTTACCAAAACCTCACTTGTTCTTGCTCCTACGCTGATGTTATTGTTTTTATTTCGAGGTTTAATTTGGATGAAATTTAATTCTAGGTTTTATACAATTTGTTGATTTATTAAATATCCTATTTATAAATTTTTAACCAAGATGAACCATGTTTAAGGCATTGGCTCGCTAGTTAAAACTCATTGACTATATAAGATGATTGTGGTTCGACCCTGGGCCCCTTATTGTATCTTCTTAATCAAAATTTATTTAATTTTACTTTTAGAAGAAAATGTAATTAAATTGTTAAATTAATATAGGATTTTTTATTATTACTATCTTTCATTTCAATTATCTAATCTGTTTATTTTTTTTCATAATATCAAGTTTTATAATAAATTAATTGCATTGTTTAAAACTATTTTAACAAGAACTATAATAAATTGTTAAATATATATATCAATTATTATTAGCATCTCTCATTTCAGTTATCTAATCAACTGAGACCCTAATTTATATGATAGTCTTTAAATCATCATGACACCATTTCTTAAAATAATCGTGAGAAATTAGTGCCTACTCTAGCTAGTCAATCTTTCAAATTCATATACCAACCAAGTGAGTAATCATAGATCAATCTTCGTGTTTTATATTATGGAAAATTCATGTGATACAATATTCAATCATTGATATTTATTGCTATTTCATTCTAAATTCAATTCAAAAGATGTTATGTTATTACTTGCAATTATACGTTCATAGATAGATAAACTAGATAATAACATAATTATTACATCATGTAGACATGATACCAAGGATAGATCTATTAGTTTGACAAACCAAACCAATATGATTATTTGAGTGGTGATGATATATCTATTGGTTTAGCAAACCTGTCATATATGTGGTTATGATATATATTAGTTTGACAACCACTTTAATGATTATTTGAATGGTTTTGGAACCAAATTCACATAATCTATCACCATGCTTTATCTACAGATCGAGCCAATTTAGTCATTATATTTGATTGTGTTTTGTCACACCCATAATATCAACGTGCTGGGTTTTACCACAAGATGAGTGAACAAACTAGAATTCAAATCATTAGTTAGTCAAAACGACACTATATGTAACATTTAGAGTTTAAACTTTAAAACATATGTGGAAGCATATTGTAAATATTTTAAAACCAAATATTAAAAAATAAAATGCACAAAACATGTGCCCAAACCAATGTACGTAAATATGTAATAAACTAAATGTAAAAAATTGATTGTTCAAAGCATGCTTTGACAGATGAGTGATCCTAAAGGCAAGTGCTAGTAGCAACATGCGAAAATGTCACATACCGCCAGAAGCATGAAATGCTTGGGTGTGAATTTTTATCTCAGAACATATTGATTACAAAGTAAATGCAACATGTTATATAATAAGTGATATAACATATCATTATCATAAATAGATACGAGTAGAAATGAGCATGGGTTATATGGAAAGAAACCATAAGCTAGTCGTCTGTTTATCACAAATAGGCCTTATACAAAACTGGTTTATGGAAAGAAAAGTCAAGTCTAGTGTCTGATACTGAGAACACTAAGAAGAATGATATGCCATCACGCTCAAATGGACAGTGGGTTGAGTTCATGATGTGTGATTCCTCTGGGTCACCCAAGCCAGTTAAGGCTTAGGTCCCAAACCTCAACTGATAATTTCCTTTGAACGTGTAGGGTGTCCGTTACAATGCTATCACAAACACTTGGATTGTTGATAGTGCGGCGTCTAGGCACATGATCGGGAACTTGTCTCTCCTTTCAAATGTCAAACAAATAAAAGGGAGACATGTCTTATTTGCTGGAAATAAATGAGGATACATCACCGCTCAAGGCGAAGTGGGAAACAAGAAAGTCAAATTTGATAAGGTTAACTATGTTCAGCAATTACAGAATAACTTGCTTTTAGTATCCCATATATGTGACAAAGGATTCAAAGTTGTATTTGACAACAAGAACTGCTATGTGTTGAAGATGGATTACATCTTGTTTAATGCTTTGTAACATATATGGGATACTAAAAGCAAGTTACTCTTAATGTCAGCTTCGAGATATAATGACTTATATGTCTTGGATCTATCAAAGGTCTCCACAAGCGATCATCAAGTTTAATGCTTCTTGTCAAAGGCAATTGAGAGGGACTCGATCTCCTGGCATAGGAGAATGGGACACATAAATCCACGAAAGATGAATCATCTAATTCATAATGACTTAGTAAATGGAGTTAATGTTAAAAGTTTTCTACTTCTGGATTTTTGCATAGCGTATAAGAAAGGTAAACATACCAAGAAGTCTCATAAGGCAAAGAAAGTAAATTCCATTGAATTGCCTCTCGAACTTCTACACATGGATTTCTTTGGTCCTGTGAGCACAAGAGCATCGCTAGTGATTTGTACTGTTATGTAGTCACTGATGACTATTCTAGATTCTCTTGGGTAATGTTTCTAAAATCCAAATCAGAAACATTTGAATCGTTCAAACAGCTGGTGACCACTTTGAAATCTCTCTACAAGCTGAAAGTGCGACAGATTCGCTCCGACAACGGCACAGAGTTCAAGAACAAGTGGATGGAGGCATTCTGCAAAGAGAAAGGAATTGTACATCAGCTCACATCTGCCTACATTCCACAAATGAACGGAATTTTGAACGGATGAAACAGAGGTTGATAGAGACAACACGAACGATGCTAGCAGACTCGAAACTGCCCATCCAATTTTGGAATGAGGCAGTTGCTAATGCATGTTACACCTTAAATCGAGTCCTAGTAGTCAAACGCCATGGTAAAACGTGTTACGAGTTGCTCCAGCGACGTAACCCTAATCTGGAGTACCTCAAACCATTTGGCGCATCATGTATGCTGCTGAAGAAAACTCAGTCAGAGAAATTCAGTGCGAAGGCTGAAGAAGGGATTTTTCTAGGATACAACATACCATATAATGGAGTTTACAACAACTCAATGGGTAAAGTAGAAGTGTGGTGCAATGTTAACGTTCAGTGATACACCACCCCCCTTGCTGGAAAAGGACCCGCATTCTTCTTTGATTATGATGGATTCTTTAAGTCTTTCAACATCCCTCTCTCCCTTCCTGATGATGAGTTATCAACCAAAATGATATACGATGTCTTAAACACACCGTCACTAGACTCGACTACTTCAGGTTCACAAGGTGAGTCTTCTAGTCCGTCAGGGGAAGCACTTGAGGTAAGTGACTCTTCCTCTAACGATGAAGATTTGGAGAATGATCAGGTGGATCAGGAGGAACAGATTCCTGCTACTGAAAGTACACAAGCATCAGATGTTGATGACTCTAACTCTTTGGAACCTCGCACTCTAATGACTAGAGATACTGAACTAGGAACTCAAAATCTGGATCAGGAAGTAGTTGTACCCACAACTCCTGGATCTCGACTTAATGTATATCATCCTCTACACAACGTCATAGGGGATGTACAATCGGGAGTACAGACAAGAAATCAGCAATACTCAACTGATTATGCCTTAGTCATGGAAAAAGGCTATCTTCACGATGGTGCTTATCCACGTTTTGTGTCTCAATTTGAGCCAAAATATGTAAGTGTAGCCTTAAACGATGAGGCATGGGTGAGTGCCATGCAAGAAGAACTCCTACAATTCAAGAAGTTAGGAGTTTGGATAGTGGTGAATAGAGCAAAAGGTGCTAAGTTCATTAGCACTAAATGGGTCTTCAAATGCAAGAAAGATGACCAAGGGGTCATAATTCGAGACAAAGCTCGATATGTGGTTCAAGGTTTTAGACAAGTCGAAGGAATCGATTACAATGAAATGTTTGCACCTGTGGCTAGAATGGAAGCAATCTGTATCTTCCTAGCCTATGCATCTTACATGAAGATCAAAGTTTATCAACTAGATGTCAAGAGTGCATTCTTTCATGGGGAAATTCGTGAGACAGTGTATGTTAGTCAACCCGAAGGATTTGAGGATCCTTACCATCGGGACTGTAGATACATGTGTACCTAGTTTAAGAGCTTAATGTAAAATGTCTTTCATATCTTATATATATGTAATTGAATGGGTATGAATGAAATGAAATGTGTTGGTGATGCTTATAATGTTTAATATTTCATTGTTTATTGTGTGATAACACATATTGAACTAACTATATAGGTTTGTGGTTGTTTACATAGTTCTTAGTCAATAATGGTTGAGAAACATGTTTAAACTTAATCATGTGAAGTTCTCATACGAATACTTCATGCTACTGGACCAGTCGCACGACTGAACCAGGAGACTGGACCAGTCGCACAATTGTGACATGAGATTGACTCAGTCGCACGACTAGACCTTCAGTCGTGCGGATGGATCAACCGCACGCTTCAGTCGCACGACTGAACCATGCTAATGGTTTAGTCATACGAATGGAAAACACTAACCTATAAATACCACTTAATTCATGGAAAAACATAACAATTCGAATACCTACACACATTGTCGAACCCTAGCCGTCTAGAGACTCAAGAACACCTGTTCCAAGTTCATAGATCGCAGTTTATCATCTTGCAATCGTTCTTAATGTTTTGATTCATTATTAGATCAATTATAGTTGTGTTCTCACTGATTGAATCACCAATCAAATAGAATTCCTCACTATTTGGTTTGGTATACACGTAAATCAGTTAGTACTCCGTACCTAAACTGTCCTAACAATTGGTATAAGAGTTTCGGCACTTGATTTGCGTGTGATTCAATCGGTTTTGATATAAAAATCGTGTTTTTCACTCAAAAACTCAATCTTTTTGTGTCAAAGTGTTTTCATCGTCTCCAAGTCAAAAGGTTAACATTTTCCGGCATACGGCAATCAGGGTTCGTGAGAAATTCGGGTTTTTGCGTCAAAGTACCTAAAACCCTCAAATTTTCAAAAAACCAGCAGCTTCAATTACACGATTGACTCAATCGCACGACTGAACTCATTCGCACCTCCCATACGCACCATTGCACTCAGTCGTTGATCCATTCGTACGACTGAACACCCTATTCTCATTGTTCATTCGTACCTGTCCAATCGCACGATTGAGCCATCTGCATTTGTTCAATCGCACGATTAAGCCATCCGCATTGTTCAATCGCACGAATAAACCAATCACATTCTTTCGTTTGCACCAGTAAAACAGTTTTGTTCTAAAATTCAAAGTAAATAGAGATGGAAGATCAATTCTCAGTGTTCACGGCAGGTAGGGATTCACGGATCTAGAATCTATTAATTCTGGAAAATAAAGTTGGGAATCACAATAAGCCCTAAGATCATAACGATTGATGATTACCCATAATGGAAGCAAAGGTTCGAGATATACTTAAATGGAGTAGATACTAATCTGTGCGAATCAATAGAGATACGGTACAACATGCCGGTTGGTGCTGATGGAGTTTAAGTTACCTTAGGCGGCATGACTGATAGCCTAAAGGTAAAGTACAATGTAGAGAAGAAGGTGTATGCTCTGTTAGCTCAGTCAATTTATAAGGATATATTCCGTTAGTTTTCTGAGAACAAGCAAGCAAAGAAGCTATGGGATGCTCTAGAAAAATCGTATGAAGGGAATGCATCATTAAAAGCTCTAGAGGCTAAGGCTTTAAAAATGGAGTTTGATAACTTCTCATCGATGGGGAAGGAGAGCTTGGATGATGTCATCGACACTTTCTACCACTTGATGAATGAGCTGCACACTCATGGAGTTACTACGTCCATGGACGACAAGGTGTCGAATTTTGCAGATGGATTGCCAGAAAAGTGGGTCTCATTTGTGTCAAACCTCTGACAGAATGCTGGCAAAGTTGGATATCAATGATTTCATTCTTAAGCTGAGAGAGGAAGAGTTGAGGATGAAGTACAAGTCTCAAAACGCGTCATAGGATCAGAACCTATCACTTTACAACTCAACTCCTCAAGCAAAAACTTCTGGAGCACCACTTCAAACGACATTCGTGTCGAGTTCAGCCGCTTCGTCTCAAGCCACTACTTCAGGATCTGACACGTCAGGGTCGTCTTGCACCCAATACATAGAACCTGAAGCCAATGCTATGAGATTGAAGACCAAGAATCTCGGTAATGTGAATGTAGAGATAGCAAAGGAGCATATGGATCTCCTAGTAGTTGTCGTTCACTCCTATGACGGTCTAGTTGCAAGGAAGATTGGAAACTGCCATCTGGTAGATGAAGACTACGAGTAAGTAGATGAGACTGAGCTAGAAAGAATGGATATCATGTGGGCATTGACAAGTGCTGTTCGGAGGGCAAGTTTGATAAGATGATAGGACAGAACTTGATTGCCACAAAGGATACAACCTTTGGTTTTGACAAAACCAAAGTTACATGTTTTAACTGTGGAGAGAAGTGGTATTTCAAACGTGAGTGTGTGAAGCCCAAGAAGACAGGTAATGGTAATCCGTTCTCATCCTTCAATCGTCAAGATAAACCCCACAAGTAGTCTTGCATCATCAAGCAAGGATCCTAAAGCCTTGACAGCTCAAGATGAAGAAGGGCAAGATTGGACCTTTCGGTTTGTGTCTCCGGGAGAATCCAACATTGCATGCGTTGAGGGTTTGGATGACGACTCTGCAAGCGAAGGTGATATAGCAGTGGAACTCACGATGTGAAATAATGAAGAAACTGCAAATATGGTCAATCACCTGAATGAAGAAGGTCAAAGTTCAACATGTTCAGAATCACCTGCACTAGAAAAGTCAAACTCTACTATGATGGCTGATTCAATAGAACCTTCTCAGGTATGTTTCACAGACCAACTTTTCAATAATCATACTTGTTCTGATTGTAATAAATTTAGGGAAAGCATAGATTTATAATTTTTTAGGTTATTAGATCACAACAATAGCTTAGTAAAGGACTTGCAACTGTGTACTGAAGCAAATCGGATTTTAAAACTAAATGAGCACAGTTACAAAGAGAAAATAGAACTGTTAAATAAATAACTTAGGGAAACAAAAGTTGTGGCTTATAACCAAGCTAATGACATCAAGTTTTATTTAAACTCCCTAGAAGAAGCTAAGAAATAAAGAGCAGTTTTGGAAGTCGAAGTAAATTCATTAAAACAAAAACTGCACAGTTGGACTAGTTCTACTCACATAGTCCAACACTTAGTGAGAGAATGCAACAACGGGAATTGTTTGGGTTACAAAGTGGTTCCATCACCACATGAGACCTTGTTGAATGCAAAATGCAAACCAATAAATAACAACCCAATCAAGGATCACGTGGTGTCCACTCCTCTTGTAAGTGGTCCAGATTCCACAAGTAAACTTAATGAATCTGTCACTAAACAAAAGGAGACCACTTTAAAGTCAAAAGGGAAAATGCCTATTGTTAATTTGGATAAACAATTTGAGAAGGTTAAAGTAAATTCGGGTTCAAACACGTCTAAGTCTGAACCTGAAACGACCAAACAAGTTAACCAACCATGTGCATCATGTCTAAGTACAAACAAACAAAAGAGTAAAGATGTTGAAAAGGTTCAAACAGTAAGTTTTATTAAACAAGGTAAAACATCTAAACAAGCAGTGGCGAAACCCAAACATAATAAAGTCACACATGTGTCACACACTTCTCCACAGAAACAGTTACACCAACATGTCGAAAGTAGATCTTACTACAACTGTGGAAAGCATGGACACATCACGTCTAATTGTCCTTACTATCAAACACCAAGGAAAAGAATTGAACTTTATGACACTAAAACAAACTCTTCAAAAAGGAGCCCGCGACTCTACCAAAAGGACTCAGTGACCCTAAAGTTCAAACCATTAGCCAGTCATCTGTTTACCACAAACAGGCCTTACACAAAATTGGCTTATGGAATGAAAAATATAGTTCAATGTCTGATAATGAGAACAAGAAGAAGAATAATCTTCCCTCACCCTCATATGGACAGTGGGTGGAATTTATGATGTGTGATTCTTCTGGGTCACCCAAGCCAGTTAAGGCTTGGGTCCCTAACCTCAACTAATGATTTCCATTGAATGTGCAGGGTGTTTGCTATAGTGCTACCACATGTACTTGGATCGTAGATAGCAGAACATCTAGGCACATGACTGGGAACCTAACACTCCTGTCAAACGTCAAACAAATTAAAGGAGGTCTCATTTCATTTGCCGAAAACAAAGGAGGTTACATCACCGCTCAAGGGGAAGTGGGGAAGCAGAAAGTGATGTTTGATAAGGTAAACTATGTTCAACAACTTCAAAACAACCTACTTTCTGTCTCACAAATATATGACAAAGGCTTTAAGGTAGTATTCGACAACAAGAAGTGCTATGTTCTAAAAAAGGACTATGTGATCCCGGAGGACCAAGTCTTAATGTCAGCTTCAAGATATAACGATCTTTATGTCTTGGATCTATCAAAGACCTCTATAACGAATCATCAAGTTCAGTGCTTCTTGTCAAAGGCTACAGAGAAGGATTTGATCTCCTGGCATAGGAGAATGGGACACATCAATCTCCGGAAGATGAATCACTTGATCCAGAATTATGTAGTGCGAGGAGTAAACCTCAAAAACTTCCAATTACCAGATTTTTTTGTTGTCTGCAAGAAAGGCAAACAGATTAAGAAGTCTCATAAGGAAAATAAAGTTCATTCCATTGAACTGCCTCTTGAGCTTCTTCACATGGATCTGTTTGGCCCAGTCAGTACAAGGAGCATCACTGGCGACTTGTACTGTTATGTAGTTACGGATGACAACTCAAGATTCTCTTGCGTAATGTTTCTGAAATCCAAATCAAAAACATTTGAGTCATTCAAAGAGCTAGTACCTACATTAGAGTCAATCTACAAGCTGAAGGTAAGACAAGTACGCTCAGACAATGGTACCGAGTTCAAGAACCAATGGATGGAGGTATTCTGTAAAGAAAAAGGAATTATGCACCAATTCACTTCTGCCTACACTCCTCAAATGAACAGAGTTGCTGAGAGAAAGAATCGCATCTTGATAAAGACAGCACGGACAATGCTAGTAGACTCGAATCTGCCCATCCAATTTTGGAATAAGGCAGTTGCCAATGCATTTTACACTCTAAATCGAGTCCTGGTGGTAAAACGTCATGGTAAGATGTGTTACGAGTTACTCCAATGACATAAACCTAATCTAGAGTACCTCGAACCGTTTGGCGCACCATGCACCCTCTTGAAGAAAACTCAGGAAGGCAAGTTCAGCGAGAAGGCTGAAGAAGGAATTTTTCTAGTATACAACATACTGAATAAGAGAGTTCACAACAACTCAACGAGTCAAGTAGAAGTATGGTGCAACGTCAACGTTCAGAGATACACCACCCTACTGGTAAAGGACCCACATTCGTTTTTGATTATGATGGATTCTTTAAGTCCTTAAACATCATTCTCTCCACTCCTGAAGATGAGTTAGCAACAAAAATGATGTATGATGTCTTAAACACACCATCACAAGACTCAACAACATTTGGTTAACAAGGTGAGTCACCTAGTCACTCAGGGGGAGCACTTGAGGTAAGTGACTCCTCCTCGGACGATGAAGCTGTGGAGAACGATTTGGTCGATCAGGAGGAACAGGTTCCTACTACTGCAAGTCCACAAGCATCTGATTTTGATGCCTCTGATTCTTCGGAACCTCAAACTCCTACTGCCTCATATCTGGAACCAAGAGTTCACAATCTTGATAATGATGTAGTCGTTCCCACAACTCCTGGATCACCCTAATTGAATCGTTCCAGTTATGATCAAAGTTACTTGACGCTATATTGTATAGGAAGAAAATCTGGTAGATACATATCTTAGGATTTCAACCTCAAACAAAAATACAAAAATATGTTTTTGCTTTGTTTATAGTTTTTAATTTAGTTAAATTTCAGTTAATTTATTAGTTAAATGTCGGACTATGCATCGGAAGTCAATCTAGGAATTACTCACTTAAAAGGTCATGTCTGAGGTGACAAATTGTTAAAAAGGATCACGTCTGAGGTGATCAACTGTTTTCTATGTTAAAATGGTCATGTCCGAGATGATCAAATGCTTGAAATGTTTTATCAATAGTTAAAAGGGTTAAGTGTCAAATGGTCATAAAGTCAAAATCATAAGTATGAGCCATTCACACGACTAGACCATGAGTGTGGACCAGCTGTACGATTGAACCATACGTAGGAGCCCAATCGCACGATTAACCCACATGTGTGGGCCTGACGTGCGATTGGACCATAAGCATGAGTAAACTCACACGATTGGATCACAAGAATGAACCAACTGCATGAATAGAGGTGACCGAATGAGACAGTCGCACGACAAACACCTAGTCGCACGACTGAAAGTGACCGACTGTGCTAGTCACACAACTGACCCTCAGTCACACGATCAGGTATGCGACTAGGTTCAGTCGTATGACTGAAGGAAGCCCTAGTATAAATAGAAGGGGAGTCGGTCGTAGACATTCCATCACCACTTAATCGCTCACTTTATCGCACGACACACTGTTACTCTACCCGATTTTCTTGTGATTGCTCTAAACTATTAACCATTGTGATATAATGATTTCTAGTGTTTATCCAGGTAATGCGTGACAATATTCAGTCCAAAGTTAAATCAATTCGTGCCCTAATGATCGAATTTAAGCCCTAATCAGAACCATGACTTAGTTTGACCAAGAAACCTGTAAAACTAAGTATATTTTTTAAATAAAAGTTAGTAGGTGTTAGGTCAGTCATTTGCGAGACTAATGAGCCAAACCACAACGTCTAACATCAAGTTTTGTTCAAAATTTGAATTAACTGGGAAAACGGTCTGTCATGCGAATGGACACCCTAATGACCTTTAGTCGCATGACTGAGCTGAGCGAATTGCAAAATCGCACGACTGCTCCATGCATATGAGCTCAGTCGCACGACTGGTGTAAACGCATGGGATAGCATACGACTGAGCCCAGTGGCATGCTCAGTCGTACGTATGAGCTCAACCACACGACTGGATCTCAGTCGCACAGTTCATTCGCATGACAGAACAAAAGATTTCAATTTCAAATGAGTCAGATTGTTACTCATGGTCACACACTTACATTTATTTACATTGTGTAACAGATGGCTAGTTGTTGGACTATGAGCATGAAGCATAACATCTGTGCTCATCTAGATTTGACCTCCCGAAATGCAGCTGACTTCTCGGGCATTATTACATTCTTATGGTGAACGAGGATCTTCCATGCTATATCG
>BJCM01064511.1:0-19877 GCA_018326385.1 Flaveria bidentis | reverse complement strand
ATGTTATGCACTAAAATATGAAACATATTCAACATCTAAGAAAAACAATGAACCCCTTATTTCAGCCCTAAAGTTTCAGACAACATAAACTAAAACTTTAAGGTTTGTCCAAGCAACACAATCAACCATTTGATGTAAATCTTTCAAGGTTTATACTAAAGCATGCAAGATTAAACCTTGAAACATAAGGGATTCATACATCTACAACAAAACAACACCTAATGGGTTGAAAAGGTCCATGAAAACTAACTTTTCAAGATTTTTTGAAGCACATATTCCACATAACCGGCTCTAGATGCCGTTGTTGGGTTTTGTAAAATGTAAAACAAAGCAAGTTTAACCATTTAAACTTGAAAAATCGCAGCGAAATATAGGTTTAACATATGGTTTGTAATTTGAAAATTTTCACCATTTTAGATCACAAACAAAACCCAAGAATAGGGATCAATAATACATGTGAAATAGTATGCTATCAAACAAGACAAACAACCATAGTATGTACAAAGAAAACATCCTTTCTTGCACAAGATGTTGTAGATGTAAAAGATGAAGAAGATGATGTTCTTGAGTGTCTAGCCTTCAAAGGAGATGACCTCAAGTTTGTACACCCACAAGCCCTTCCAAACACCAAGCTTTTTAGGGAGCACAACACCAAAGAACTCTTTTTCTTAGCTCCTCAAGAATCCGAAAATCTTCAGCCTTTTCTTTTACAAAATCCGAAATTTTCAGCCAGACGTGAGAGAGTTCTTGCTTGAATAGAGTTAGAGAAAAGTTTGAAATGAAAGAAGAGTGTAAGAGTGGTGAAATGTTTCTTGGACCAAGAGACAAAAGGGAGTCCCAATGCCCCTTTTAGGCGGCCGAAAACTCCTCTTGAAAATGGGTTCCCCCCATTTTCAGCATTTTATAAGATTTACACTCTTAACCCATTACTTTATAAAATTAAAACATCTTTTAATTTTATAACATTAACACAATTTTATTTGTTATTATTTAACTTACTTATATAATGAAACAAATAATATCTCATGAATAAACTATCCATATAATGTTGTTCTTTTACAAAAGCAAGGTTTTAGAAAACCAAATTTCTAAATTGGTGTCAATATTTATTTGTATGATCTCATCAACAAATGAATATTTATTGGTGTTTGTATAGCTTGTTATTAGGTATGATCTGACTTTGATCATAACGTACTAACCACATCAATCTTGTATGTGTCTTGGGCATATAAGATCCAATAGTTAACAATGCCTTCTATGTGCAGAATAGAGTTTTAGTAGTTAAAACTCATTGTAAGACTCCTTATGAGTTGTGGCACAGAATGAGACCTTTCATTGGTTTCCTTCGATCAATTTGATGTGCTTGCACCATCTTGAATACCAAAGATTAGATAGCTAGGTTTGCTAAGAAATCAGATGATGGACACTTTATTGGATACTCTTCCCAATCTAAGGCTTATAAAGTATAGAATCTTAGAATTAGAGTAGATAAGGAGTCAGCCAATGTGACCTCTTATGAGCACACTCCTAGTTTGAAAGGTTCTGGTCCAGATTGATTGTTTGATCTTGATTTACTTACAAACTATTTTTAACAAATCTTGTGACGTCGTTTCAGAATCTACAGGTAACTTATCAATAGGAGAGTCTGATCCAAGACTTGAGCTGAGAAGGCCAAGTAAGAAAATTACTCTAGTGGTAACAAACCCCACAGATAGGAATCTTGTTAGCACAACAATGACAAATTCTTCAACTGACACATCTTAGGTGCCTACAAATTTAAGTACAGAGGCAAAGAACTCAAATGAAGGAGTTTCCAATGTAGGAGGAGATGGTTGTGGTGATAGTGATTAAGAATTTCTTGATGCTGATAACCACTCTATACAAGACAACATAAAGGATGTAACAGACTCATTGGATCAAGCTTCTCTTGATAAGTGTGCTGATGTGCTGGGTAATACTCCATTGCTAGATCTAAACTTCACCAATTTAGATTTCTTTAATCAACTTGTTATGATTCCTCAACTAAGAATCCATAACTCACATCCTACCACAAACATCATTTGAGATTTTAAGATAGGGGTGAGAATAAGAGGACAAACCCATGACAAAAATGTATGCCTTTAGTCTTGTTTCTTGTCTTAGATCGAAGCAAGTGGGTTTTTAGGAACAAGAAAGATGATAAAGGACTTGTCATCAAGAACATGGCAAGACTAGTTATTCAAGAATACACAAAAGAAAAAGGGACTGACTATACATATATTTTTTTCTCCGGTAGCAAGACTTGAAGCTTTAACGATATTCTTTACTTTTGCCGCACCCAAGGATTTCAAGGTCTAAACTTGATTTCAAGTGTGATTTCTTATATGGGGTGATTGATAAGGAAGTGTATGTCAAATAACCACATGGATTTGCATACCTAAATCATCTTGATTATGTTTGTAAGCTTGATAAAGCTGTTTTTGGGTTTCACCAAGCTCCAAGAAAGTAGTATGTGAAACTATCTTAATATCTTGATTAAAATGGCTACAGTAGATGTACTATTGATGGAACACTCTTTATTAAAGTAATAGGGAATGACTTGATGTTGGTTAAAGTTTATGTAGATGATATTATGTTTGAGTCAACTAATCCAAGGCTTTATAAAGACTTTGAGAATATGATGAATTATAGATTTAAGATGAGTTCCATAAGAGAACTCAATTTCTTTGTAGGAATTAAAATTAACCAGGTTAATAATGGCATCTTCATAAATCAAAAAAAGTATGTACAAGAAATACTCATCAGATTCAACTTGACTAAATGTAAGGTTGCAAAGACATCTATAGAAATAAACCACTCCACAGGACCTGATCTTGAGGGGGAGTGTGTTGATAAACATCTTTTCAGGGTAATGATTGGCTCTCTTATGTATCTCAAGTCAATCCTAAAATGTCACACCTAGTTGTTGTCAAGAGAATTATTAGATATCTCAAAGGTGCTCCTAAATTTGTCCTTTGGTATCCAAATAATTCTAACTTTAATCTACATGCTTATACAAATTTTGAAGATGGTAATTGCAACATGACTGAAAAGTCTACATCCGGGGGATGTCAATTCCTTGGTCGAAGGATAGTCAGTAATGCAAGAAACAATCTTGTATGTTTGCATCAACATTTGAAGATGAATACATTGCTTCTAGAAGATGTGCTCAAATGCTTTGGATTCAGAATCAAATATTGGACTATGAATTCAATTTCAAAGAGACTCAGTAGACAACAATAACGCTATCTCTATTACAAAGAATCCTTTGAAGCACTCCAAGACAAAGCACATCAATATCAGGTATCATTTTATTAGAGATAATTTTGAAGAAAGGATTGATAAAAGTTGTTAAAGTTAACAAAAATGAACAATATAATGATTTGTTCATAAAATGTTTTGATTAGTAGAGAACTAAGTATCTTGTATCAGCTATTGGGATGATTACTGTGAGTAGAATTTCTTTAACTAAACTCATGATTATTTTTTATTATGTGTGTCTTAAGTTGTCTATATCATCAACTATATATGCCTAGTTTAGTTTGGAAGAAAGTTTTCTAATGATTTTCCTTAGAATTTTGAAAATTTAAGATATATTATTCTTCGAAAGACATGAAGTTGTTTTCCAAAGAACATTATGTTTTCAAATCTAATAACTACTTATAAGACATTTACCTTTGGGAAAAATTATAAAATATCTTCTGAAGCTTAAATATATTTCTAAGTGTAACATCTTATATCGGTTGGGAAGGGGAACGAAAGTCTCTTTATATGGGGTTGAATACCTTCCCCTACCGGACGAATTTTAAACCCGTGATTAGGTATTCTCCCCAAGTAGCAGACAATATTTGGTGCAGTTTCTTGCTTGATACAGTTGGTACCAGAGCCAGGGTCAGACCGATGTGCCAGCGAGTACGTTGGTCTCCCAAGTGAGGGAGGACATAACATCCCCTATTGGTTAGGAAGGGGAAAGAAAGTCTCTTTATAAAGGGCTAGATACCTTCTCCTATTAGACGTGTTATAAACCCGTGATGGGGGTATTCTCCACAAGTAGCAGACAGTATCCGATGCAGTTTCTTGCTTGATACAGTTGGTATTAGAGCCACAGTCCAGCCGACATGCCAGCAAGGGCGTTGCTTTCCCAAGTGGGGGAGGATATAACATCTCACATTGGTTGGAAAGGGGAACAAAAGTCTCCTTATAATGGGTTGGATACCTTCCCCTCTCGGACGTGTTTTAAACCCATGATAAGTGTATTCTCCCCAAGTAGTGGACAATATACAGTGCGGTTTCGTGCTTGTTACACTAAGTACGTACGTGTTTTGAAGGGCAATTTTCTTCCGAAAGCAATTAAGCCTTGATAGCTTTATTCTCTTATGAATTAAACTTCTGATATTTCATCTTCCGAAACCAAATATATCTCTAAAGTAAAGAAATACTCGAAGTATTTTTCTTTCGAAGAAAATTTTCATCAAGCTAAGGAATATCTTCCGAACTCAAATTGGCTTCGAAAGCTTTTATCAAAACTTCTGAAGACAAATTACCTTTGGAAGATTTTTAACTTCCAAGAAAACTAACTTTTTGGGCATATTTTCGGAGGTGGGACTGTCATCCGGGTTTCAAAGTTTATCCTCAAGCATTAACTTTGTCTAAAATCCAGTTCATATAAAATATACCTTAATGGTTCCGCCTCTTTCACTTTCTTTTTCATCTTCAAAACTTCATAACCTAAATTTACCCACAAACTGCTTTTGTTCTTACCTTTCATCATCACAAAGCTACCCTAAAATGGCCAATCCTGATCCATGAAACCATCCTGATTTCTCCATACACTTACATAGGAAACACAATTAGGTTGCTCTTTAACATCTGAGTAAGATCCAATTTTCTTAGATATTTGACGTTTCTTGGCTCTATCTAACTACCTGACCGCACTCAATATATACACTCCATTGTATGAATATTAGCTTTTAGAATTCTATAGGACCTGCTAATAGATTATCTTGGATGGTGAGAAGGCACTATTTACCATAGTGTAAGGGAGAACAATTTTCATCACTCTAGCCACCATCAACACACATCTGAGGCTGGATGATAGAGAAAGAGAGTTGTCCTTCCCAAAATCTACTATGAACAACTAATTTAGGCAGATGGGTTAAGAAGGGGATTACTCTATAAAAACCTTCAAGAAAGGAAAGGTCTCCTCCAAATAGAAGTACCTCCTCCATATAGTCATCCACTCCCTATCTAACAAGCATAGAGGTTGGGATCAGATTCCTAAAGACCTTTCCTATATAGTCCATGGAATGGTTAAAGGGGCCATGTTTAGGTACTCCGAATTTGTTTATACAAATCTAATCACAAACATGGACTCCTTAGAGTACTATATGTTCCCTAGATGTGTTTAACACATTCTTAACTATGAACTATGCTCATGGTTAAAAGGAACAAGTAATATTCTTAAAATGGGACAGATGAAGCCTGATATCTTTAAGACAATGAGAAAGCCCACTATGGCTTCATATAGGTAGAAATAGCCCAAGTCCCAAAAATGTTAGAGCTCATTTCCTAAGGTAACAACTTGGCAACACAAGCCAATGTTGAATCCACACCTTCTATATTTGCAACACCCACACATCCATAAATCACCCTTACCTACTCAAGAAGGTCTATACAAACCCCTGTACAAACTACTTAGGTTATGCAAGCCCCCATATACTCACCTACACTGGAAGAAGTGGACACTAGAGCTCCTATTTATCATTAGAAGTAAACCACTCCCATCACTTCTTTTATTAGTATTGAGGTTCCTCATGCTCGGCCTAATGATCTCCCAACACATGTCTTAAGCCTTCACTAAGAGTCTTAAAACTCTAGTGATCAACTTTCAGGGAAAGGTTACCATCCCCTGCCTATAGACCTTAACCAACCAATCCCAAACCTTGAATTCTATGATGACGAATACATGGGACTTAGTAAGCACCATGATTCTCTCTTCTTCATCCCTAATCAAGGAGAGATGAGTGCTCCTAAATAACCTATATCTAGCCCACACCATCTAACCCAAACTAAGGTAGACCTCCCTGAAATTATTTAGGAAGTCCATATGGAAGAGGCTCTTACTTTTGCTAGTGATTACATTATTAAGACATTAACCATGGCAACCCAAACCATTGACAATTCAAATGAAGTTGTCATGGTTCAAGGGAAATCCATTATCCATGAACTCAATATTTGTGATGAGGAAGTAGACTTTGGTCCTATTTTTTCATCCCACCATGATTCTTCTAATGAAGATGAGGGGAGTCAAGAACTAAAGGTGCACAAATTTACCACAACATGCACTTATTTAGTTTCAAAGGTAAGTCACCTGGAATCTTAGGTGACTATCTTACATAGAAGGGTCAATGACTAGCAACTTGAGATCAAGATCTCAAGGGCAAGCTAGCTAAGAGACCCTTAAGGAGAACTCAACCAAGGCCATAAGAACATGTGGATGCGATGGACCTAACCCTTAGCTCCCTTGTGCAAGAGGGTGATGCTACCAAAAAGGGTGAGAAACTCCTACCTACAATCACAGAACCTGGGAGTTCCTCCCATAGTATGGACATAGAGAATTCACCACTCTCAATTAGAGTTGTCCATACTCAACAACCTCCTCACATCCATATTGATATGGACTCACTCACTTAAAGTTTATTTGAGGAGGGTATTCCAAGGGCTATGTCTACCCCATCCTATCTTTTTGAAAATAAGATAATTGATGGAGGTATGATGCTGATAGAAGAGCCATGATACTCCTTAGACTTTAGCGGTAGCAAAAAGTTTTCAATTTTTAGACCCTAAATTACTATGATAGTCTTTCCCTGATTCACATGCCACTTGTCAATCCAAGTCACAACAGGAAAGCTGACACACTAGCTAGGAGGATTTAGAATAAGGCAGTTGAAGAGTTCAGACTGAGAACTTTCCCATATAGATAGAGGCTAGCATGCAATGTTATTGGTCAACTAGATGTTGAGGTGGACACTAAGGTTAGCTTGGAAGAGGAAACCTTGGTTGAAGGCCTAGTAGTTAAGCATGTGAACCTTGAGACACAAGCTGGTGTGGGGAGCTTAAGGAAGATAAAGAGATAGGAAGAGGAAGCTAAGGGAAGAGAGTTCAAGTGGGACCCAAGCTTCATAAAAGCTTTAATCAGAGTTGCCCCTAGGGCAAACACTCAATATGATGAGTTAAGGACAATCAAACTGAACTCATCTCTCTTCCCTTAGAAGAGTTGAATAAATTGGCTGAAACTGAGTTGTTAAATGAGAGAGAGGAGGTCAAGAATGTAGAATCGCTCCTTAAAATCAAAGAAGAAAGCAGAAGAAAGAAACTCTACAAAGATCCTACTTTTTCCCCAGTTCAAGAAAGCCCTAAAAAGAGGTTGTGACTACTAAGCAACAACCGCAAGTAGGTAGGGAACAAGATATACAAAATATGATAACCTACCTAATTACCATAGTCCTTTATCAGGCATAAACCCTTCATCCTTATCCTATGAGTATATTGAGTTTGAATACCTCAAGCAACTTGAGCAACAAGTGCTAAAAGAACAAAAAGTTGCATAGAGGAAGATAAGAGAATAGGTTGCAAATTCAAGAGCCACCATCAGAACAAAATTATTAAAGTATGTTGATAGGCAAAAGATGCTGAGATTTTTTAAGTTGTATGATTCTACGGATGGAGATTTAGTCCAATGTCTCTATCCACCATGGATGATCATATTAGGGTGATCAAGTAAAAGATCAAAAAGGGTTAGATGATTGACTTGTATTCTCCAGCAAGCCAGGCTACACCTAAAGTTGAGGTCAAGGTTGAACCACATAAGACAACACAACATGGACCTAGTACGAGACCATAGTCAACATCGTATTCTGATCCATAATAAGGTCCGGATCTTTCTCCTTCTGAACCTGTGAAGAAAACCCAACTAAGAAGACTAACAAGAACAATCTGGTGCTGCAGGCAAGTCTCATTAGTTAAAATATAGAAAGAGAAAAAGGATTGCCATAAGAAGGGACAATAAAAAGAAGAAAAAGTCACAGGCATCCATCGCTTCACCTCTGGATGGATCAGAACACCCTAAGGTTGCTCAAAAAGAGGCTACTCAACAAAGTTCACTCATTGTAGAGCCTTTTGCTGCTAAGAGACACATCTTGTCCTTGATGTTTGCTATGAATCTAGATAGATGGTATGTCACTAGAGATAAAGGAGGTCAAGACATCTACCTTTGAAAAAACATTCTTGACCTTCCTCTACATGATCTCTATGACATTCGGAGATAGTTTAAGAGTCTAATGGATCCTAACCAACTGATGATGAAGGCCAACGACTCAAAGGTCTCTTTAGTTTTAATAGCATCAGCCAAAGGGAAGTTTGTAAGGAATATACTTAGATGTTGATGCAACCAAACAATAACCAGAGCTCTCAGCATGTACATATGAAGTATAAGAAAGTTAATTTAGAAGATTTTATTCAACGTAGTGAATTATACTAAGTATCAAATTTTCCAAAGCCAAAAGATCATATCTTTCGAAGCTTCAAAGCCAAAGTCTTTTGAAGCAACAAACTAATATCTTCCAAAGATAGAGAAGACATGATTTTTTAGAATCACCTTTTGACAAAATCTAAACCACTTTTCATTTCCATCTCTAAAGACTCACCAACTTATATGAGTTGGTGAAAAGTCCATATTTTTGTTAAATTGTAGATTAAGGTCTTATGTCTGTAACTTTCTGTTAGATCCTGAAAGGATCATACATGCCAATTCAATTAGTGAGTTGATGGTTGTTCTATTGGAATTCACATAACACCAAGTGTCAATACGGATGAAGATCCTGCAGTAGAAAAACAAGTATTGGCTTACCGCATTTGTAAATGTGGAAGGCAAAGAACAAATGCTGACAAGTGTTTGTTCTTCCGCATTAACAAATCCGGAAGACTAGAAGTAATGCGGACAAGATTTTGTTCATCCACATTTGCCAATGCGGATGACCGGACAAGAATGCGCAGAAGTATTTGTTCATCTGCATTACCCAATGCGGATGACCAACATACTAGTGCGGAAGACCATGTGAAGAAATGCAGATCAAGTCTAACTCATCCGCATTTGCCAATGCGGATGAACAAGAAGAAATGCTGATCAAGACTTAGACTAGTTCTTATGTATAGGTCAGGGGTAGTTTAGACATTTTGTAAAAAGGCAACTTGTCTGCCTATAAATAGAATAAAAATCCTCGTACCTGGGGTGATAGACAATAGACAATTAGAATTTTTTGTATCAAATATTCTCTAGGTGCATTATTACTGTTTTTGCTCTAACCCTTGCATTTATTGTAATCAATCACATTCATCAATCTATACAAAGCATTAATGAGTTTATTCTTGCATTAATGTTTATTGATTGTTTGTTTCCGCCATTCAATCTCTTACTTGATCACTATATTCATTCCTAAGTGAGATTCTCATTCTTACAACCCAGTCAATTGGTATCAGAGCCTTGGCACTCAGTTCTTTTTCAGATCTACCCAGGATCCAAATAGAACTTGATTGATCTGGTGATCAAGTTGCTAATAGAGTGTTCTATGACCTCTCTTTAGTAAACAAGCAGATAATACTCATCAAAAGTTACTGTTCAAGCTCTTTCTATCAAGAACATAGCAACAATCTTCATTCTCGAAGCTGTGAACAGTTGATATAGCAAAAAAATTAACAACAAGAAACTCAGAAAAGTAATAGATCTGATTCTAAAACCTGGTTTGGATGATTTGGACACGTTGGACTAATTGAACCTAAAATTCATATAATCTATACTTAAACAAGTTAAAACTGCCTATTAAAATGGATTCTCATAGTTTTTCAGTACTTGGCCATACACCTAAACCTCCTATGCTTAAACACAAATTCGAGTTTAAGCAGTGGAAAATCAGATTCAGGAATTACATTACAAGTGTAGATCCTGACTTTTGGATCTCAATATGCAAGGGGTGACACATCCCTGTTACTCTGTCTGCAAATCAAGCTGCAATCTACAAGAAAACAAGAATACCCATTGAAGCTCTAACTCTTGATGATAAAGATTACAAGAAAATCAAGATTGATCTGAAAGCTTACTCTAACCTGACTCAAGCACTCAAGATGGATGTGCTAAAAATAATAGAGAAGTATGGTACTGCCAAAGCAGTATGGGATGCACTACTAATTATGTGTGAGGGAAGCAGTGAAGTTGCAGAGATTAACAAGGATAAATTTGTTAATCAGTATAAAACATTTCATCACTCCAAAGGGGAGTCCATATCTAAACAACTTACACAGTCAAGGAGTTAAACAAGAAAATGTTTCACAGTCCTCCAGAGACCTAGAAACAAAATGTGACCATGTTAAAGAACACTCTTGATCTTAAGAGTACAACTCTAGACATAATGATAGCAAAGATAGAAGCACTAGAGCTAGATGAATGAAGCAGAAACTAGGGAGGACCAAAAGTGATTGAAGCATACAAATTTCCATCAGAATCTCACTCTGTGGAAAATGCCTTCATTACTGAGGTGGAGGATTTCATCTCTTCCAAAGATCAACTAAAAACCTCTAGGTTCATTGCAACTCCACCAATTAATCATCCATCAACATCATCCCAAGTAACAGGATTTACTGCAACTCCTACAAACACGGCTCATGACACTAGATCTGAAGAATAAAAGGAAACTTACAATGCCTTTGTTGCAAGCTTTGAAGCCTATTTGGGAGGAAGACTCGCATCAACTCATCTGATCCAGGAAGACCTAGAAGAAATAGATCCATATGATGTAGAACAAATGGATTTGCAATGGCAAATGGCCATGATTGCTATGAGAACAAAGAAGTTTTCAAAAAAGGTAGAAAACTTAGCCTTAATGAAAACATTAAGCTTGGATATGACAAATCCAAAGTGAAATGCTTCAACTGTGGCATGACTAGCCACTTCTCAAGAGAATGCAATACCCCCAAAAGAAAAAACTATCAACAAAATTCTCAGAGCCAGTCATCCTCATAGCCAAACTCAAACTTTCAATCCACCAATCATCAACAATAGTATCATCATCCACAAAAACATCAATCATATCAAAATCAACCTCAACTGACAAACCAAGCTCATGGAAGCAGTCAGTCAACTGCAAATGCTCTCGTGATTAAGCAAGACGGAGTATGTGACTGGATCCTATATGCGGAGGAAGTCAAGCCTCAATTTCAACATCATGCACTTATGACTCACACCTACTATGGTCCATCTCCCATGCCTTTTGAGGTAAAATTTAATCTGTGTAGTGAAAAATGCATTACTGAACTGCAAGGTTATAGAGAGCATAACCATTCACTTGCAGAGAAAATAAAAGAGGAAAAGGTTAAGTCAGTGATGCTCAAGAGAGAAATAAAAGGATTGAAATCAAAATAAAATCTCTCATCTCTGGCATTGAAAAATTACATGGAGAAAAGTACACTCTTGCAGTTGAGAATGAGCAACTGACTGAAAAGTTGGCTCAATCTAAAGCTGAACATACAGTTGTTGAAGTGAAACTTGAAAAGTTTCAACTGTCTTTAGTCAAGCTGAAAGAGGTGCTTGATTCTCAAAAGGATCCCAAAGGCATGTCTGGGATCGGGTATAACTCTTGTCCTCCACCATATAATGATAACTACAATATCATGCTTGACTCTGTTACACTCAATGAGAAAATTGAACCTAACACTATTGAAACAAAAACAATAGTAAAATAGATC
The DNA here is from genome assembly GCA_018326385.1 of Flaveria bidentis. NCBI lineage: Eukaryota > Viridiplantae > Streptophyta > Magnoliopsida > Asterales > Asteraceae > Flaveria > Flaveria bidentis. The sequence goes on along the minus strand of BJCM01064511.1, from coordinate 8,063 downwards.
ACTAATCCTCTAAACCAACCAAATGTATAAATTGAAACAAATGACGATAAAATCAGATTAGGACACCCAATTAAAATTAAAGAGTGTTCAGACAAGGTAGTGAGTGTCATCAAACCCACAAGTCCAATTAAAGCAATTGTTCCTTTTGTGAAATTCATACCTGCTGTTGCAAAAGGTAAAAAGAAACTTGTGGAGTCAATGAAACCCTTTGCTGAAAGCAGTTATGATAATGAGATTATATCTCAAAAAATTCAATCAAATCAGACAAGGTTTCAATGCAAAAGAAACAAAAGAGCTCACTGATTTCAACATGTAAAACTATTTTAGACCCTCAATCTTCAAAATTAAGACAAGGAGTTGGATTTGACATATGTAACAAGGAACACGTTGATCAGTTTGAGAAAGAGGAAAAGAAAGGGTTGAAGAAACAAAAACAGCCCAGAAAGTTTAACAAAAGTAGCGTTGTGAAGCAAGCTACAAAAGGGGCTGATTTTGATTCCTCCCTTGAGAAAAAGAAAGTGACTCAGCTATAAATGGGAAAGTCAGCTGAGTCCCACAAATCAAAATCTGAGTCAAGAAACAAACAAATGTATTGTGACATTTATGAAATGTTCAATTACAAAACAGAAGAGTGTTTTTACAATCAAAGTTGCTCTATCTGTGACATGAACAACCATTCCACCAAAAACTATTATTTTAACAAATATTGTTCAGTCTGTGATATGATCAATCATAATACATCTGATTATGACTTCAATCAGAAGGGAGTGAGAATTGCTCAGAACAAACCCATCTTAACATCATCATCTGGTAAATCCCACATCAAGAGTCATTTGCCCACCAATCAATCTAGGACATCTAGAGTACACAATGATAGGAGTAACACAAAAGAAATATGGAAGAGTTAAAGAAACAACCATCACATTGTTAAGCAAAATTTGATCTTCCAAAATCTAACATGATTTTTGATAATCAGGAATTGGTTTAAATTTCATCAAAAGAATAGAGATCAAAGATTTCACTACTCCTCTAACTCTTCAATTGATGATGATGAGATGACTACAGCAAAATATCTTAAGCAATCTCCAAGGTCACCTCTAAATAGATCAAAATAGAGGAAAGTATCAAGAGGTCACCACAATGGAAAGGAACGGTCAACCTAAGACCATCATGGCTTGGGTTCCACATTCTAATTAGTTCTTATGTCCTTACACGGTCATCCATATAGGTCCAACATCCTATGGTACGTGGACAGTGGATGTTCCCGACACATGACTGGAGATCGTTCCTTCCTGCATGACTTTAAGCAAATACAAGGAACTACTATGGCATTTCGAGGAGATTCACAAAGTGGAAAAATTACAGGAAAAGGATTTGTGACAAATAGGATGCTGAGCTTTGATAAAGTGAACTACTATGAACAACTAAACTTTAATCTTTTAAGCATGTCTCGGATCTATGAAAAAAAATATTCAACTCACTTTACTGAAACTTATTGCTACATTCTGAAACCGGGATTTCACATCACTGAAGAATGGGTTGTCCTAAAGACCCCGAGGAAGAATAACACTTATGTCTTAAACCTAAATTATACAACACCTATAGAAGAAACATGTCTTTTGTCAAGCATCATTTGATGAGTCGCAGCTTTGGCACAGATGTTTGGGGCACACAAACTTTAAAAACATGAATAGATTGGTCAAAGGAAACCATGTCATTGGTCTTTCTCAAAAAGAATTTCATTTTGTTGGTCACTGTTTAGCGTGCCTCAAAGGAAAACAACATAAATCTTCTCATAAATCCAAGCTGGTGAACACAAACAATACTCCATTGAAGCAACTTCACATGGATCTGTTTGGACCAACTCATGTTATGAGCATTAGAAAGAAATAGTATTGTTTGGTGATCATTGATGACTTTTCAAGATTTACATAGGTCTTCTTCTTACTTCATAAAAATGAGGCATCCCAAATAATTCAAAACTGTATCACAAAAAATGAAAACCAACTTGATCATAAGGTCAAAATAATAAGAAGTGATAATGGTACTGAATTTAAAAATGAGGACATGAGTTCATTTTGTGCAACCAAAGGCATTGCTCATCAATATAGTGCAGCTAGAAATCCTCAACAAAGTAGGGTAGCTGAAAGGAGAAATAAAACACTAATTGAAGCAGTAAGAACAATGCTAGTCGATGCTAAACTGCCTATTACCTTTTGGGCATAGGCAGTTAACACATCGTGCTTTGTGCAAAATCGAACTCTAATCATAAAGAAAGCAACATGACTCCATATGAACTGCTCTTTCATAGAAAACCATTTATTGGATTTCTTAAATCATTTGGTAGTCCGGTCTTAATATTAAACACCCGAGACTATTTGGGAAAGTTTTTACCTAAGTCTGATAAAGGATTCTTTGTAGGTTATTCTTCTGTTTCAAAGGCTTACAGAGTGTTTAATCCTAGATTAAACATTATTGATGAATCAACAAATGTTCAATTCAAGGAACATTCGTTTCCTAAATCTACAAATGGTCCCGACTGGTTGTTTGATATTGAGTCATTTACAAAATCATTTGATCAATTTCACTTGTCTGATGCAGGAAATCTACGTTCAGGTAAAACTTCTTTAGAAATAAAAAGAAGAGATGACTTTCCATTGATTCCTCCTACATCTATTGAATACATGAATGAAGATGTTCCTCTCCAAGCTAATCCTATCAAACAACCAATCCTAAACCTAAGTGTTTCAACTAAAGAAGGTCCAAGCCAACCTTCACACGCAGAAGATCTGTCAACAGAGATCAGAAATAAAAAACAAGCTACTTCTCTAGCTGAAACATAAAGAACATCAAATGATGGAAGCAATCAAAGTGTTGCTAAAGCTGAAGCAGTCAATGAAATAGAGTCTAATTATCTTCATAATTCTCCAACAATACAAGATGAATGTGCCTCTCACCATAATGATCTGAACTTGTCAGGACCATGTATGTATGGTATACTAACAGGTTCTAGGTGAGACCTGCTCAAATATTTCGGAATCCTATTTGATTGGAGATACAATCAGTCAGAATGATAAACCTATTGATGAAAGAATGAACTAAACGTTAAGAACAAGTAGGGATCAATCAAGATCGAACTATGAACTTGGATTGGCTTTCTTGGATGTTCTGGACGGCTAAGGTTTATGAATATGGGTAATATCTCTCAAATTTTCTCAAGTGTTATATTTTTCCCTAAATTAAGTGGTATTTATATGTTTGCAGTTTCCATTCGTACGATTGAACCATTAGCATGGTTCAGTCGTGCAACTGAATCATGCGACTGAGTCATACGCACGACTGGAGGTTTAGTCGTGCGACTGCGTCAATCTTATGTCTCAATCATACGATTGATCCAGTCTCCTGGTTTCGTCATGTGACTGGTCCATAAGCATGATGTAGTCATACGTATGGTCCATAAGTATGGTCCATTAGCATGAATAATCACCCGACTAGGTTGAACATATTACTAAATCATTATTGACTAAGAATCATATACAACAACCTCAAACCTATATAAGAAGTTCATACATATGAATTATACTTAATAGAATAATAATATGAAATAATCAAGCATGAATAAAAATCAAACACATATTATATTTCATTAAAATATTACATTACACATGTGTAAGAAATGAAAGACTTTCAAATTTGAGCACATAAACTAGGAACATCATGTATCTACAAACTCCCCCTTGGACCTAGTTTACCCTATTGTCTAACATTCTTCACGTGTTCTTCGAACTTCTTGTACTTCTCCTCTCTTGTGACTCCAGCGTGTAATTCAAACGCAAAGCAGAGCCTTATGACGTGTTGGAACTTTAGAGCTCGTACAATGTCTTTCAAGTGATAGAACAGTGGCCACTTACATAAAGTATAAACATCTTTAGCAGAAAAGTTTGTAAGCCACATTGGGTCGAATACCCTGATAGTATCTATCTTTCCTTCTCTATTCAAAACTATGACCGCTTCTCTCGTCCGCCAATCATAATACCACCATTTGAAGTGTTGAGTGAAGTCATGAGGCATTTCCCGTAAGGGAATCTTTGACATTGTGCAAGGGAGACTCCACTTCAGCACCACCTTAGGTCTTCCAGATATACGATCAACTTCAGACTTATGAATGAACCTCTTAGGTTGTTGAGGTCTGAAGTTTACCCATCTGGTGTGGTATGCTTTCTTTAGCTTAGACTCAAACCATCCCTACACCTTCCTCGGGTTGGCATACAAAAGATCTAAGCATGCCAAGCGGTTGATCTCAAACCCAGGAAGAGTCTTCAGATCATGTGGATATCTGAAGTACTTAATCCCCTTCTATCTCTTTACACCATAGACATTTAAGTCTTCAAAATAAGCTCACGCAATGATTTTACCAGACACATTCTGATATTTCTTTATTCTATAGAGTTTGGTGTAGGCATTCTACTTTGGAGGTGCGCGCTGGGCTTTTATTTCAGCAAAGCAAGCGACCCATTCAGCTTTCTTTAGATCAACGTTAGCATCTAAAGCTTGGGCTTTACTTTCATCCTTTTCATTCTCTTTCTCCATCTCCTCCAACTTATCAAAAGTAGCACTACCAAAAGTTTCTCCCAAGTTAGGGATAATATTTCCTTCAAGGTCAGTGTACTATGGATAGTGCTCAGCTATAATATCCTCAATCTCAATCTCATCAACATCCTGGAGCTCCTCATCACTTAGAACATCGACATCTGGAGCATCCTTGACAATTTCATCAGGATTGAGTCGGAACATCTCAACCAACTATTCGTCAGTCAGATCATGAATGATTCCTCCTTCTTCGGGAGTGTAGCTCACTAACCTTCTGACGACCCCTTGAAAATCAAGAATCATTGTGTGTTGAGTCTTGATTTGCTAAAGGGGGACGGCATCACATACATCTTGTTGTTGAGTTTCATGTTTGTCTTGATCTATCGTCTCTTCAGCTTTAGGAGCTGAGGACGAGGCTCCTTGATCTTGATTTCTCTTTGTGCGCCTCCCCTGAGCTTGAGTGGAGGCTGATGCAGCAGCATCACCTTCTTGATCATCATCTTGATCATCCTCCTTATCCTTTGCACTCAGTCCAGCTCTCTCATCCTCATCTTCTTCTTCAGATTCATCTTCTGTGAGCTCATCATCATCATCAACATTTCTCACCATCTTTGATCTTTAACGGCTCACTCTTGGATCCCTTAAGCTTTAGCAATATCATCTTATTCTTCTTCTCTAGATCCTCAATCTTCTTTACCGAAGCCATCACCAGCTCGTTTTGACTCGTAAGTGCATGGTGGACTCGGCCTAGAGCTCTCTCATACTGGGCATTCTTCTTGCTAAGCTGTAAAATCTGCTTTTCCTGATCTGGATTCACCTCCATCAGCTTGCTTAGCTGAATAGCCCTTAGCTCATCAGTGGCAATCAACCTTAGCACAATGCGGTTGAGATTAGCAAGCTCTTTCTCTAACCCGATATTGGGTAGAGAGGAGCCATGGGTCATTTGGGCTTAGGTGGAGGTACCAGCTTGTTGAGTGGTGGTTGTGTGGAAGATATGGTGATGATGGGAGGTGGAATGGGAATGGATAGTGGTGGATTGGCTATGGTAGTGGTGGTGGGAGGTGTGGTAGTGGTGGTGGGAGTTGTAGTACAGGTGGTGGTAGGTAGTGTGGTAGTGGTGGTAGTGGCTATGACAGTGGTGGTAGTAGTAGAAGATGTTATCAAAGTGTGCACAGATATGGCCTTGAAGATCCACGATCTCCTCAGAAAGGCTATGATCCTAGTAAACTAGGAAGCATTCCGAGTAGTCGCATCTAAGTGAGCACAGATGTTGTGCTTCGTGCTCATCTTCCATCTATCAGTCATGTTGCTACAACACAAGAAACATATACATTAGATTTAAGCATAACCGACGCTAGTCGAAACTTAAGCTATTTTGATCATGCTGGTTCAGTCGTGCGATTGAACCATACGACTGAGTTCAGTCGTGCGATTGAGCCTGCGGCTGAGTTTAATCGAGCGATTGAGCCTGCGAATGAACTTAGTCATATGTTAACCTATGCGGTTGAGTCAGTCATGCGACTGAGTCACCGATTGATTCATACGTGTGATTGAATCGTGCGCCTGGCTCAATCGTGCGACTGAGGTTCATACGGAGTGTCCATTCGCATACAGCTCTGTTCGACACTCTAACATCGAATCTTGGTCAAAACTTTATATTAAACTTCGTGTTTAGACTCATTAGATTCGCACGGACTCTAAATAGCACCTAATGTCCTTTAGATCAATGATTATGTTCATTTAAGTGGTCTCTTTTGAAGATTTATTCTCTTTTATTGATTTTAACTTAATCGGTCCTTAGGGTTTGATTAAACCGGTCAATAGGGTCGATTTCATTCTCACAGTACTTGTTGATGAGAAGGACAACAATTAGAATCACTATCAACTAGTAATCCCAATAAAATAAATTTGGGCAGAGTGTCTGTGTATGAGAGGTTTTTGAGAGCTTTGAAGGGTGGTAAGGAATGCGACCAAATAACCCTTCTATTTATACTATTTTAAAGTTCAGTCGTGCGATTGGACCCATACGCATGCTTCGTTTGTGCGACTGGGATTCAGTCGTGCGATTGTCTTAGACTTCATCATCCAGTCGTGCGATTAATTCATCCTTGTGGTCCAATCGCATGGTTGCCCCATACTCATGGTCCAATCGTGTGACTGGCTCATACTTATGGTCCAATCGTGTGATTGGCTCATACTTATGGTCCAATCATGCGATTGGCTCATACTTATGATCCAATCATGCTATTTTCTCATACTTATGAGTTTGACCTTATACACTTTCGAACCCTTAAACTTTTTTGATATCTTACATTATGAACACTTTGATCATCTCAGACATGACCTTTTTTAATTGAAAACCGTTTGATCACCTCAGACGTGATCTTTTAAATTTAAAACTATTTGGTCACCTTCCTTTTAATCTAAACCCGAGTGGTCACCTCAGACATGACCACTTTTAGTGAGTGATTCATATATTAAATCTAGTTGTATAGTCCGACAATTACGTAACAAAAGACTAGAAAAACAGAAACACAACTTGAAATTAAAACAAAACAAGACATGTTTTTTTTATTTGAGATGGATTGAAACCTTTTAGAAAATGTCTAACAGATTTTTCTTCCTGGACAGAAAAGCTTCAAGTTAGTTTGATCATTTCTGGAAAGATTCATTATGGAATAGTACAGGTATATCATAATGATTTGGGACATTTTACGAAAACACTTTGATGCTAGATTCTTGTTTTGTCCGAGAGTCAATAGTACTTTCAGGAAATCATACTAGAGCTATAAGATGCACACAATGATTTTGACTGACAAGAGTTGTTGCCACGATGATTTTCAGTATATTTGTCCACTTAAATCCATACATAGATTTTGGACTCACATTGGTGATAAGTTAGGTTTAATTATTTCCATAGGCATTTGTGGATCCCACACTTATATGGTAATCAACATTCCTCAGGAGATTTCGAGTGGTCTACGAGTATTTGACTAGAAGAAACTATTCTAAGAGCTTTCAAACAGAAGCCAAGCCTCAGATTAGTTCCATCGCACAGCAGAGAGGCACAACCAACAATGAATTCTAGAATATTTAGGTTATGCTTATCCTCACGTCAGTGCCACCGCAATCAGAGAGGCACATAACCTATCTTTTTGTTAAAGCATTTATTTTTCTTTTGCACATAACGCACTAATAACATAAGTCGTTAGCTTGATTGCACATAGCAGTATTTCCATGTGCTTTGCTCATTTTTATGGTCATCCGCACACATTTGTGGCGTTTATTTTGCTCGTCACCCCTTATTGGAAATGCGTTAATTGTGTTAACAGGGATAAGATGGGAACCCACAGCACGTTGAACAAATTAGTTTGAATTTAATTCACCAATAAAGTCTACTCATTTATTGTGTTGAATCTACCAACACATCATATAGTGAACTAACAACCTCTAGGTCTACTTTCTCTATGTTA
>BJCM01064510.1:0-29174 GCA_018326385.1 Flaveria bidentis | reverse complement strand
TTATTGTTACTTGATCAATCACAACATGTCATTTATAAAAAAAATTCTTATTATAAATCCCAATTTTAATTATTTTTGGTTTATAGAAATTTTACCTATTAAAAAACTAATTTTTTGTTTCTTTTAAAATAACATTAATATATATATATTTCTTAATTTATTAAAAAACTATTTGTGATTGTCATCACTAGTTATTCTTTTATTAAAGTACGAAGATTCAACCACAAAACTATTGTTTTTATATTTTGTCCGTACGGACAAAACAAGATGCGTAACTACACATACTTTCGCACGTTGTAGGTTTAATCATCACGTTCACGCTGCATAGCGCGAACAAACACTAGTTTCATTGTATTAAAAAAATAATTTTTGATTATAATAAACTAGGAGTTATACTCGCGGCTTCATGGTTGGATAACGCCTTATTTTAGATGTGGAGAACACGATATCATGCCTGTTAAATGATGTTTCAGGAACCAATAGAAATAAGAATTTAATATCATGCCGGCTTCATGGTTGGATAACGCCTTATTTTACTGTAATCCCAACTTTCTAATTGTAATATATAGAAAATGGAATTTGGCTTCAAATAAAAAAACATATTTTTAAATGGATAAATTAAATAGATAACTGTAGAAAACATATTGATAAATTAACAAAAACTTTAAGGAATCACTGAGATAACTCTTCAAAGTTCAAACTAGTCTCCAGACCGACCAATGAGAATTACATTTTTATCTGCGCTTCATCGACTGAACCATTTTCTACAGGAGATTTATATACAATGTAGCCCTATCATTAACATAAACGTAAAATGGTGAGGTGTCAATTTGAACCCATATAAATCTTGCATCTAACAGGTCAAATGAATTCAGCTAAAGGTTTTTAACTATATTAAAAATGAATTAAAGAACTGAAAGTCATACAAGCTGTAGTGCTAAAGCTTTTCTTGAGTCATATTTTAAACACTGCAGATTAAAAAAACACATAAAATGAGTGATAATAAATTGGGGTAACCACCTTTGACTCACGTTTCAGTTTTTACTGATTTAATCAGTCACTCGACCAACCCAACACACCAATTCGACAAATTCTATGACAAAATCAATTGCCAGCTCTAGTAATTTTTAATAGCATCATATAGGATGTTAAATTGTTGCCTGTATCCAGAAGTGTGGTAATTGCAGGTTAGAGTCATTTGATGGGTCATAAGTCATTACCATCTTGATAATGTACACATCAAAGAAATTAGGATAGGTACTAATAGATTTATTTAAATTAAACATATAAAATTAGTCACGCGCATTCTGGAAAAGATAAGATCACTAACCGTGGCAATAATCACAAGAGCTTGAACTTACGGCCAATTAGAATAAAGAAGTTAGTTTCAGCAGCCTCATAGTGGTGAATGTCCCTGAATAAAAACCAAGGCAGGTCATATGGAATGCTGCCATGCAAAACTAACAAACAAAATAAATCAGAAAAAGTCAGGCAGCAGCAAACCCATATATTTGTTAAGAAAAAATTAAGAAAGCATATAAAACGTAATTAGTCACAACTTAACTGTACGTACTGAGCATAAAGACAATGTTTTCATACCTGGTAAAGCAGAGCAAGTGATGAAACTGTACAAGTGCAGCACTTGATTAGACTGCATATTATACTTCATAGATAAGGTGAAATATATCAAGTTTCTTAAAGACAATATTTTCATACCTGGTAAAGTAGAGCAAGTGATGAAACGGTACAAGTACCGCACTTTATTAGACCGCCTATTATACTTCATCAATCCTCTTTTCACAATTTCAGGCTTAATCTAAGAAAACAAAAAAAAAAATACAAGATAAATGGAAGTTCTATTAAATAACATCATTAAAGACCAATAAACAAAACTAGACAACATAATGCAATTTCCCAAATCCTTAGTTGTACCTGGAGGTTGGAGCAAATGTATACCGCTGATAGCAACCCCAGAATTTTTGTCAAGAATAGCTAGATTGAAGCACCACTCAAGTTGAGTAGGAAGTGTTTCACCTGTAATACAGCATAAAACATGGACAGCATTTGCTCGATACACGTAAGTTTTGTTATGTATATCCCTCAGAAAACTTAGAAGTAATATGACAAAAAAAGTACGTAAGTTTGTACCAAAAACAATCCCCACACAGACCTACAATGTCAAATAAGTTTATAAGTCAAATTCAAACACAATAAAAACAGCAGAAAAGCTGGGAATGTAAGCAGCCTGGTTAAGTAAAAGGTCAAAATTAAAGGAAGTAGAGAATTCGAGAAAAAAAGAGACGCTAAATCAAAAGCAACACATATGGCGTATCCACGAGAAAGCAAACCATACTGCAATAACCTACATACACCCCCATATACAAGACATGTTGAAATCGATATTTAAGTGTTCTAAGCATTACCAAGTCCTCAAGTGTGAATTGAAACATTTCCCTTAACATAGAAGTGTTGAACGACATGGGGGTAAATCATATGTAAATTATAAAAGAATTAAGAGAGATACATAAAAAAGAAGTAACATAAAAAAAGTTTTGAAGAATCAAGAGAGACACACATGTAAATTATACGTCGGAAATCTTGTTACCAAAAAAATATAAAAGACACATTACAAAGTATCATCAAAAATAAATTATCAAGAGAAAGAACTTTATGAAGAAAGCAATACACGCTACCATAACAACCTATGTCACCCGCTCAACCACAAAGTACATGTCTCAAAGTACAAAGATAGGTTGAAATGGGCTTTTAGGTGCTATAGTTATAGCATCCCTGGTTCTCGAATGAAAGTTCACTCTTGTAACATGTCATGTAAAATATTAAAACCACAAAGCTGTTAAAAAGCATTATTATTATTATTATTATTATTATATCTAAAAAATCACTTTACTAGGAAATAAAAAGTATAAAAATCAAGTGTAAGAAATAAACAAAAAGAAAGAAGAATATCAAAAGAAAGAACTTTATCAAGAAAGCAATCCACGCTACCATAACAACCTTTGTCACCCACTCAACCGCAACGTACAAGCCTCAAAGTACGAAGACAGGTTGCAATGGGTTTTTAGATGCTATAGTCACAACATTCCTGGTTCTCGAATGTAAGTTCGGTCTTGTTTGATACCATGTAAAATATGTCAAACGCCACAAAGCTGTTAACAAGCACTATTAATCTGTTATTATTATATCTAAAAAAAGTCACTTTACATGAAATAGAAAGTATATAAATAAAAAATATGTGAAAATCATGAAAAAATGGACTATCAAGAGAAAGAACTTTATCAAGAAAGAAATGCACGTTACAAGAACAGCCTTGTCACCCAATCAACCGCAAATGTACAAGCCTCAAAGTACAAAAACATGCTGAGATGGGCTTTTAGGTGCTTTGGTAACGGCATTCCTGGTTCTTGAATGTAAGTTCGGTCTTTTAAAGGCCCATGTAAAACTGTCGAAGCACAAAGCTATTAAAAAGCATCATTACTAGAAAGTATGAAAAACACATACAAAATTACATCAAGTAAATAACGTCTGAAAATTTTCATTATAGAAGTAAAAAACAGAAGAAAAATAGACATGTTTGGGAAAAATAACTTTTTAACTTTTTAACTTTTTGGATAGGTAAAAAGACTAAAATACCTCTTTAAAAAGTTAAAAAGTTAAAATTTTTAACTTTTTAATTTTTCTGGAGAGATATTTTGATTTTTTTACCCCTCTAAAAAATTAAAAAGTCAAAAAGTTGTCTTATCCAAACATATAGTTTCTAAGAAAGTGAATGATTAGTAACACAAAGGCTTTAATCAAGAAGGCAACCCATGGTTCAACACTGCAATGAAAATACACACAATCAAACAAAGTAGACCACAAGTGGAAGTCGGTTAACATGAACGTAATCTGGGGGGTTGAGAGCATGAATTCAAAAGACATGTAAGCCCCCAATACGTGTTGAACATTTGATTAGACAGAAAACAGGTGATTAACACATCGAATTAAAACATCATTGATTGAAGAAACATAGAACTAACTTAGGTTGAAAAGAACACCTTTCGAGCAGAATGAGTTGCTGAGACGAACATATGCTCAAAGTTGAGAAAACTCAAAGCATAAACATACAAGGTTCTCTAGAATCTCAACAAAAAGGGTAGAATTAATGATTATGATTATACTACCTACGATCATCGAATTGAAACTCTTGTTGATGAAAATTACGGAATGATTTCTTTCATACGAAGACAGTGGGGAATTCAACCTTCGGCCGATTGAGGGAGAATTTAGAAGGGTTTTTGGTGATTTGGGTGAAAAAGAGGGTTTAGGGCTTGCTTTTGTACAACCTTCAATAAGACCGTTATCACGTTCTATTTTTGTACAAGATTTCCTAAATATTTTCTTCTTTTAAAGTATATAAATATAATAATTCATTTCCTAAATTCTAGACTTTTTCCATAATGGTGTTCATACTTGGAAAAAAGAAAAACTAAACATATACACGAAATAATATTGTCTTGATGTTAATGGATCACGGTGATTGAAAAATGTATACATACACACTATGCATACTCAAAATCAAAAACACATACATACATACCTGCTACTTTGATGAGTATGACTCATAATGCTTTTGATGATGTTTAAAAAACACATACGTATACATACCTATCAACAATGATGATTCTTAACATTGTATTAAAACCTGTTGGCAATCCTATAAGATTTAAATAAAAATAATAATAATAATTAAATACATAATACTTTAGTTAAATTTAAAAGAAAAAACCTCTATTTTGCTAATTAATTTTTCCACCAACACCTATTTAAAAAGAAAAAAACCACCTAAATCCTCAATCTATTATCGCATTTTAATTACTACTTGATTAGATCAGTTTTTTATCTAATAATATTTAAAGTAAATTATTATTTTAGTCCATGTAGATTGATGATTATAACGTTTTTCATCCAATAGTTTAAAAACGTTCGGTTTAACCACTCTGGTTTATATTTTGTCACAATCAACTACGTTCCACTAACGACGTCTAACTTTTCTATTATTTTTTTATGAAAAGACCAAATTGCCCCTATTTATATATAAATAAATAAAATATTAAATTAAGTAATAAAAAATAACCCCCACAACCCCAATTCTCCAAACAACCCCCAACATCTCTTCTCCCTCTCACACACAAACACAATCTTCATCTACCATTTTTGGAGCTCCAAGCTTCTATTAATGTAGATGTCATTCAACTAAACATGCTCTCACTTTAACCATGTCTTCTTCTCCACACATCGCACCACAAATCTTTCACAACTTCATCATTTACTTCTGATTTTGACATCATTACAGTTGTCAACCTCATTCCAATTGGAATCATGCTCAAACCCTAGCAATTCCATATTCATAATCTCAAAAAACAGAACATTCGTGTAGGGATTCTTCAACACAACTGACGAGTTGAAATAATATTTGGGGATTTTGTACGCTTCAATCCTTACACTGGCCTCTGTTTGGATGGCGAACCGTGAGTCGCTAGTGAGTAATCGTGAATCGTTGTATTGGACCGGTGGTAACTGAATGGAAAACATCTTCTCCGGTCCACCTGATTCTACTTCACAGATCCGATCACCGAACAACGACGTTTGGGTTCACTGAAATAATGGCGCAACAGAGGCCACTCACACGGGTGGGGTTTAGGGTTTGGTTTAGATCTAAGCAAGTGCCGATGGTGGTTGCTGCCGAGTGTTGGGTGGTGGCGGTGTGGTTGTCGGAGAGTGGGGGATGATGGCGGTATGGTTGCTGACAAGTGGTGGAGATAGTTCAGATGTGTTCAAACAAGAAAAAAAGATATGGGTTTAGGTTTATTTGTAATATAATAACACTTTTAGTCAAATAGTATTTATGTCTTTTCATAAAAATCTAACAAAGAATTTGGATGGAGTTAACAGTTTGGACTTAATTATGACAGGTTTTAAACCACAATGGTTAAATCAGGTGTTTTTAAACTATTGGATGAAAAACGTTTTAACCTCTAAACGAAACCACAGGGACTAAAAGCGTAATTTACTCTATTATTTAATATTTAGTAATCATAACAACCACAACACTTTTTATTCGATTTCTAGACACCCTCAACATGCACTTCCTTCCCACCACTATAGAAACCACCGCCACCAACGTGATCATCATCAGATTATTAGACTTTTGCTGATTTCATGTCGTCACTATTTCGATTGACCAACCCAAAAAGGAACGTGCCCACGAGGGCACCACCAGATGTTATAGATGAACCTACTGAAAACGAAAATAAGTATATCATAGCTGACCGCACCATTGGCCAGCCCCTATGGCCGGTGCACGAGTGGAAATTTACCTAGTCACTTGAAATACTTAAAAAAAAAGTTTAGGAAGAGAGCTAGAAAAAGTGTAATTTTTGTTTTACCTTTTAAAACGGCATCAACTATTATTATTTATTACTTTAATTTCTTCTTTATTTTGGAAAAAACTTGGTAAGGTTAAATCAGTTTTTTCTAATAATTTTTATTGTAAACGGAAATCAAACAAAAAATATATTTTTATAAAGTGTAATTAGCTATCTGATAATAATAGTTATTATTATTACTGTCTGTACATTCTCTTTTAGCATGTTGTTATATATTTATTTAAGTAAATATTTTACTAACCACTTTATTGAAATAATTATTTAAAACAATTGATTATGAGCAAACTTTAATTAGTCTTATAAGGTAACGTGATGTTTGTATTTTTTTAATTCGCAAACATTACCATTTGTACAATGTTTGTTTTCTCAAAAAGATTTCATTAAAAAACATCTACGCGTGCTCTTATTGATGCACACTAAAAAACACAACTTCAAACCTCTTTTCAAACCCATTTATTCTATAGATGCATGCAAATATGATTCGTAAACTAAAAACATTTACCTTTTAGCAAACAAATTGCACCTAAAATATGCAAGTTTAGGTATTCGTCAAGGTATTAAATTTAATGCATTTGATTATTAAGATGTTAATCAGGCACAAATCAATTAGTTTGGGAGGAGAAAACCCAATGACCTTATATGAAATTCATGAGTTCAAGTCTCATTTGTACAACATGCTTCGAGTAGGCTATGGGTATTATCATAGTAGCTTTTCATTGATGGTTTCACCTCCATCAGTGGGTGTACGGGGCGTATCACCAATGGGTTTAATCGAGTGTTTGGGTCTATAGTTGTTGGCATCAAAAAAGTCAATTGAGTAGTAAGCTAATTAACGTGTCTTTAAGAAAACAAAACTTAAACTCACTGTTTTTGGTGGTTGACAAGAAAAATCTATTATTGGTGTTTGGTTTTAAACAAAAAAAAAACATTTCACTACCCTTATATTACTCCACATAGTATCTATCAAACAGTAATAATAAAAATAATAAAAATAATAATAATTGTTTATTAAATTATATAATATGTTATAAATTGATATTTCTAATCTTTTGAAAAAAATAATCACTTTTGTCAAAAATTAAAGAACAAAATTGAAATTAACTATAATAACAACGATAATTAAATAATAACTAATATTCCGACCGCGCATTACGGAAAGAGACATAAATCGATGAAAAAATAACGTAAAAATTTTGCCATAAACTCGTGCATTAAAGGGTGTTGATAGTATATTTTCCTTTATATACAAACACGATAATGTTATGGTACTAAATATAAAAAAATTATAAAATAAAAATCTCACAAACATTGGGGTGGAGCTGTTGATAATATTTGAAAGTTTATATTGAGATCACTACAAAAATTCAACTACACGATAAAATTAAGTGCGTCGCTGCGTCGCAATCTCAAACAATGTAACTCTTAAAAACAACTAGTATTCAAGCCCCACAAGTTGAAACGGGGACGTAAAACGTTCTAAGTAGCATCAATGTCACATCATTGCTAGCAACCAACAACAGATTAACTCGTAAAATAAAAGAAATATAACCGAACGAAATATAGATGTAAAAACCTAATTCTATGCACGTGCAGTTACAACGTGTTAATGTGTATAAATTGGACCAAAATGTAAAACATAATGTGACCGTTAAACATAAAAAAATAAATGTAAAAATATTAAATCACATACGCATTTTGTAATATGTTAACTCGACAAGTTTAGTCCGAGACGTAAAATAAAAGAAATGTAAAAGAATAAAGTAAATGTGACAAAGTTAGAAGTGAAAAAAAGTGTTAGTGTTAAGTGTAAATGTTGAAAACTATAGGATTAAAAGTAAAAGTTTAAAGACAACAAAATAAGATTTAACCCACAAAGCATATGATACAACCCATAATGCAAAACTAAATTGGTAATTATTATTATATAAATTAACGCACTCACAAGTTTGGAGTTAATAAACATTATACTATAAAGTTATAGGAGAAAGAAAAGATAAAAATATAAAAAATAAAAACCTTAAATTAGTTTTGAGAGATTATACGTTAATGTTTCAACGACTTACACATTGTAAAACACAACATCATTTTAGTTTAGTTTACACCAAAACGTAGATAAAAAGAAGAAAGTCGTTTTAGTAACGACATATTCAAAATTTAAAACTTATAGAGAAAAACTAAAAGAACTTTAAAGTGTCTCATAAACTGCATGAAAATCATTACAAATGAAATTTGGTAACGGCATTAGTTTCTCATAAACTGATTATATTTAGGAAAAAAGCATTTTGGGGCAACCAAAACCAAGTTGACCATAAGGTTCACGTTTTGACCTTTCACCCACCGTGTCCTGACCCCCCATTTCTCACTCTAAAATCCAATTCTAAAACTTTGGGTATAGTGAAAGGAAAGATAGATGAAACTTTTAAACCTTGAGAATATCATCATCTACTTTGGAAGTAGTATCCAACACACTGGAGGGCGCCTTTAAATCCATTAGTGTTATGCAACCCCACAGCCATCATTGCAGAAAGGGTTTCCAGGATCGCAGTGAAAGAAGTGTGACTATTATATTCCTTGACGGCTGTAGTAAATCTTTTTGTTCCATGCAAAAATCATATAGAAATGAAGTTAAAATTGTTAGTTAAAAAACATTTTTTGTTAACACATGTACACAAACTCATCTAGGCTTGCCTTTTTGCAACAACTGGGTTACCAGAGTAGTTTCGGACATACTTTGCTATAACACCCCAAGCAGTATAAAAAATTGGATAGCCTTTTGAAGAACTTTTAAGGAAGCACTTAATGTAATCAAAACAAAAAGGCATGTTATCACTTGTGTCTTCAATACACACAAGATTTAATTCGTGAGTCAACTAGGTCTTACCGATCACATCAGCTTCACAAAGCAGGGAAAGGCTTTGAATACCAGCAGCTTGAATAATAGCATCTGTGCTCTCAATACAAGCCTAAAAGTTATATAAAAAAATTAGAGAGCATAATAAGATGTTTTTTGGAGAAAACAACAACAAATTAGTTACAGTCCTACCTAGACAGACAAGATAATGTCTACACCCCTGTCAGGATTTTTTTTGGCAAGCATCCCGAATAGTAACAGCCATGCTTATACAAATACTTCTCTCGTACTTACACAGGGTGAATGCTTCTGGAAGTAATAAACCCTAACAAGAAAATAAAGTACATAGTAAAGTGATAGCGTAAGAAACACTAAGCAAATGGGAAAGGATGATGAATGCTGCTAAAAGTAATTCAAACCTGTAAACTTCCAAAAACATGGTCATTGATCTCCCAGGTCTTACAAAGCAGACGTAAAGCAGTAGCATATAACACACTAGAACACAAAGTGAAGGAAGATAATTATTATAACAAACAATCATATGACTTTATGACATATATGTGCAGATAATGATGCAAAACTTCCCATATGAATTGGATTTTCAGAACAATGACACTATAAATTCATGGATACAAATGCAGAAAAGAAAGAACATATGTATAAACAACATACGGATTTGCGTCTTTCTGAAGCATAGGTAAGATTGTTTGAACCACAAGTGGTATCATTGCAGGATGCGACACAATCAAAGTTTTAACTGCACCAATATGTCGTTAAAGTCTATTTCTTCAAGTTTACCAGAGAATATTTTATGGTAAAATAAAACTATTAGAAACAACAGAACACCAACTTTGGGGTCCATACAGCCAGTAACAGCTAGGAGATCTATAGCAGAATACCCCAATGTGAACTTAATGAGTTCTAATTTCAAACATAAATAAAGTTTGTTCAACATCACCTTAACAAAAGGATGAGCCTCGGTAGATCAAAATCAGAAGTAACCACTGTCATCTTGAAACCCTAACCTACAATGACAAACACAAGAGACTGAGTGAAGTAGTAACACAAAGACTTTAATCAAGAAGAAAACCCATGGTTCAACACTACAATGACAATACACACAATCAAACAAAGTACACCACAAGTTGAAATCAGTTAACATGAGCCTAATCTAGAACCTGAGAACATGAATTCAACAGATATGTTAGTCCCCAATACGTGTTGAACATTTAATTAGACAGAAAACAGGTGATAATACATCCACTTAAAACAGCAATTGAAGAAACATAGAACTAGTTCAGATTGAGAAGAACACCTTTCAAACAGAATGAGTTGCTGAGACGAACATAATGGTGAGTATGTGTGCACAGTGTAAACACCATCTCTAAAAGTTCTGCTCCACATAATTGTGCTTCATGAATCAACAATCTACGTTCTACATGCTTATCACAGACTATATGAACTTCCTTACACACCTAGTTATACAACTCCCTCTTTTATAGACCGTATTCCCAATTCTTCCAGTTGTCATCAACAAAAACACATATATCAAGTTAATATTCAAAATTACCGTATAATCTCCGTATACGCTAGACTCCACTTCAAGTGCGTGCTTAAACTTAAACTTAATGAGTTCTAATTTCAAACACAAATAAAGTATGGATTCAACATCACCTTAACAAAAGGATGAGCCTCGGCGGACCAAAATCGAAAGGAGCCACTGTCATCCTGAAACCCTGGCCGAACGAGAAACCATCTCGCTTTGACGAACACGTTAACGAAACGCGAATCAGCGCCTTCAAGAGCCGATTGGAGCTCCAATAAACCCCGTGAATCCTCCAATTTGTAGTCATTCACAAGGAGGCAAAGCTCTCGGACCAATTGATCGACGACCGCCGGCGACTTTGAACTCAGGCATTGAGCGACGGCGTGTGCTCCCGGGTCGGATTCGGGTCCGGTAAGAACAGTGGATGATCGAAGCTTCTCGAAAATGGAGATAACAGAGAGTTTTCGGAGTGATGGTTGGGGGACTCTGGTCCTCTCTAGGAGAAGATGAAATGAGTCCATTTTAGGGTTTAATTTCGCATACTGTATTTGGAGGGAGGGGGTTTTGGCGTGAATATTTTATTTATTTGACCGAATATCAAATGCGGGGTTAATACTTTATAGTGGTAGCATTTTACCAAAAATAAACCAAATCTTTCCGGGATTTTCTTTATTATTATTCTTATAAATCTAACTTTCTACCGAAATAAACCAAATATTTTTTGGATTTTGTTAACTGTATCGACAAAAGCATTTCTTACATGGTATTTTCTAATAAGAGTTTTAATAATTGTTTGTTAACTTTTAAATGATTAAATGTTAAATTAATAAAAGGTTTAAATCATTAAGTGTTAAACCATTAAAAGGTCTGGACTATTAAAAGTCCTTATCCCGTTTAACTATTAAAATGTAAATGTCTAACTAATTTAAATAAAAGGTCTTAATCATTTAGCATTAAACCTCTTAATCATTTAGCACTAGCATAATCATTAACCATTCAGAGACAAATGTCTTAATCATTCAGACATTTGCTCGTGAAACA
Source organism: Flaveria bidentis (assembly GCA_018326385.1). Lineage (NCBI taxonomy): Eukaryota > Viridiplantae > Streptophyta > Magnoliopsida > Asterales > Asteraceae > Flaveria > Flaveria bidentis. The sequence goes on along the minus strand of BJCM01064510.1, from coordinate 17,290 downwards.
AACAGTATAAATATTAAGTGCTAAATCATTCAGACATCTGAACCATAAATAGTCTGATTAAGAGATTACCCAACAACCTCTTAGTTATATATACTCTTTTTATATTTATTTATTTTTATTTGTTTAGATACAATTTAAACATTTTGTTTTCTTTACTCTTTTTTATCTTTTATCATATCAGAATAACTTTTTAATTCTAATAAATTGTAGGAATTCAAATTTTGTTTTTATAATTTTGATAATTTTAATTATATTTATTATTATTGGATTTATATGTGATAATCAAAAGTTATTTGTTGTTTATATATGATAAAAATAATTATAAAACAACAATGTCGGCTTCTGAGCTGAGCATGATCCGTTTATAAATTTTTCGTGCGCACGTTGTGCACATGACGGACGGGATGATGCAAAGCTTGGATTAACACATACTTTCTAGTTATCACGTTCTTATAATCATATCCGTATTTGGAACCGAGGAGATAAATCAAGGCTCGTATAAAATGCATATTATCTTATTTCGTGTTTTTACAATCTTAGCCATGTTTTGCAAACAAACTGCCATAAATTTATAAATACTATGATAATATAATATGTATTAAACTACAAGGCTCGGAAACGAAAGTTCGTCATGGTTGCAAACATTGCTTTTACCGCGCTATGACAATGAATCTGTCATTATATTGACATCGTCATCGCCTCTGGAAGTGGAGTCAACCAAGATTTACAAAAAATGGGTTCCGACATTGCCAACCAAACATCATATTCACAAACAACTCGGTCATGTCTTGGTCGAGACAATGCTTGTCATCATCAACAACATCAGTACGTGCATGGAGTGAAAAAAAAATCAAATTACTATATGAAATAAGGACATATGATACGTCAACAATAAAGAACAAATTAGAAAAAAATACCATCTTCAAAATAGTTGAAACCAAATGTAGAAGTTATCACAGAGCATTCACTTTGACACCCCAACTCTTGTCATACAAAATCAAATGATGTAAAATGAATTACTACCTGAATAAAGTGAACCATGGTTCTGAAATTTCATATAAATTGTTTGAGTTAGAAGTTTATTTTCTTCATTGATTTCAACTAAGATTATTAAAAATGATAAATTACATAGGAAAAAAATTCATCGGTGACTTAAACAACTCGACTAACTGCTCATGTGAGTTAAACAATAGTTAATGCTATAATGCAAAATCGATTGAACCCGTACTTGAGGGTCGCTGGAATGTTCTAAGATCGTGTTGGCTAAAAAAACGTGTCGAATTGGTGGCTGAAATCATCTTTTTGAATCCTCATCTAATCACAATCGAATTCTTGAAATTGAGTTCTTCAAATAGAATTCTAGAAGTCAAAAGATTTCCGACACCACCTGAAATCAAACAAAAAGGAGCCGACGCAAATAATTAATAACAAAAGTTCTAAAACAATAGAAAAGGCAGGTCGAACCTACGCAAAAATCATCCGAGAAGCCATATCACGATGTACATGGAATTAATGTTTTGGATGAAGATGGTGGAGGGCTGGAGGCGGTGTTGAGAGTCGAGTGAAGTTTGAGAAGAAGAGTGAATTGCTTTGAAGGTGTGTTAAAAAACAAGAGAAGGTTGACGAAAACACGTGGCACAATCTGGATACCAATAAAACCACATGTCAGAATCTGAAACATTTGATGGCCCAAAACTTTGGTGGCTAAAATCACAAATCACTAAATTTTCTATTCCTCACTTTGTTTTTTTTAATATATAGGTTAATGATTTTTTTTTTAATTTACTTCAAACGATTATTGAAAGTTTTGAGAGATAATGTTTGTTTTTTAATAAAAAAAGTAGTGTTATTTAAAAATGTTTTTTTTGTAATTATATATACTTTAAAAACCATAATGAATCTCACTAAAGCATAAGTTACAAATACCTGGTTTTGGTTAGACCGGTGGGTTGGCTTGGGCCCGCTTCATAAACTTTTCCCGAAATTGTTCGTACTCGAAAGGGATAAGAGGTGTTGGGTTGCGGATCGAATATTTATGATGGAGGGCTTTGTATGTGGTCGGTGGCAGTGGACTCGGGAGCCTGCAGGTCCGGATGAAATTAATGATTTGAGAGGGTTATTGAACCTTTGCTTGGAGGTCCGAATCAATAGTCGACCGAATCGGGTGGTATGGGGTTGTGAAGGATGGAGTATGTTTGCAATAAAAGACATTGTTAAGGAAATAGAGGGGAACGTAGCAAACTGCTCAAATGTAGTCTTCGAATGGAATAGTTTAATTTCAAAAAAAGTTGGTTTCGTTGGGTGGCGCGCATTGCTTGATAGACTACCAACGTCTCGTGCCTTGGAAAAAAGGGGGATTCAAGTTAGATCCAATTTGTGTCCGTTATGTGAAGAAGAAGTAAACGAAACAGCGGAACATTTGTTCGTGTCTTGCGGTGTTGCACGGTCGGTTTGGTGCATTGTGGCCCAATGGTGTAAGGTACCAAATCCTTTTTTGTTTGGAGTCCGGGATGTATTAGATTTGTACAAGTTTGTGCCTTTGGTGAAGGAGAAGTCTCGGGTTTTTCATGCCATTTGTTTTGTTGTTGTTTGGAGTTTGTGGAAGAAAAAAAACGCAATGGTTCATGAGAAAGCTAAACTAAACTTACCGGGCCTTGTGGAAGAAATAAAGGTGACGAGCTTCCTTTGGATAAAGAATAAGGGAAGGAGATCAGATATTACATGGGATAAATGAAGAAGGTTTTGTTTTTAGTTGCAAAAATATGTAACTGTTATAGTTGGTTGATGTATGTGTGAAAGGGTATTATATATTGGAACTGGATGTATTTTTTGTTTAGCTTCTTGCTAGTCCCTAAAAAATTTTTTGTTGATCTTTCAAAAAAATAAGTTACAAATACTCAAAGCATGTTTTATTTTGTCGCTTAGTGCATGCTTTTTCCTTTTTTTCTTACTCGCCCCTTAAGTTATCAAATATATACATTTTATACCCTTTAGTTACGTGTTTATTTTTTTGCATAAAGTGCAAGTATTTAATGCACACTCCGTCTGTTTTTTAGTGCATGTTTTTCTTTGGTATTTTGACCCCTTAAGTTATCAATATATACACTTTATACCATTTATTTATGTGTTTGTTTGTTTGGTAAATTCATTAATTTTTACTTTTTTGTATTCCTCTTGTAATATTTAAAATTTAATGTTTTGTATTTTAAATATGTCTTGCAACGTGTCAATAATTATATACGTTCGATGTAATTTCATTTAAATTGTCATTGTGCATCACAATATACAAACCATCGAAACACAAACATGTAAATCGTTTTATTTTTTTTTCTATTTATTTTACTCTTCATCCTACAACTTTTTAAACGTGATGTTTTCATAGAATTCAAAATTATATTTATTTTTATATAAAGTTTAAATTGTTATCAACGATATAACAATTTCATTATTGTTATATAAAATTAGGTATACTATCAACGCCCCTTATAACTCGCGCGTTTGCGGCAACGTTTCAACGTTAGTTGATTGCATGGTCTTATGCATTTCGCCTCTTCAATTAGCAAATTTGTTGCAACGTTTCAAAATTAATTTTTGTATGGTCTTACGCCCCTAGCCCCTTTCAACTCACGGGTTGACTACAACGTTTCGATGTTAGTTTTATTTTCATGATCTTACACCCCATCTTCTTTAACGTGTGTGTTCGTAATAACATTTCAAATTTAGTTTTTCTACTTTTCTTACTCCCCGCAACGCGGGGTTCTCTTACTAGTTATCTTCTAATAGTCGTTTGTTTTATATAAAGCCTTTTTTAGATTCAAATGCATTTTATATCAAATTTTATATAATTTTTTTATAAAATACATTTTGATGTTGTTTATTTATGGGAATATAATGTTATGAAAAATACATGGCATATCAGAGGTCATAGGCAAGCATCCCGACCCCTTGTCCGCCTTCTTTTTTACATCGTTAGTGTTATTTTTTTGTCCATTAGTGTATAATTTATGATATATAACGAGTTCGTCCTCTCTAAAGTAATAATTTTGCCCCACCCCCTCAGTGAAAATATCCAAACTCTATCATTCTTAAAAGTATAATGAACTACAACTAATTACATTGACTTTGTCAATTAAATTTAGTACGAATATCTCATGTAGCTTGTCATATACTATTGTTAGAAGTATATAATGAACTACAACTAATTACATTAACTTCGTCAGTTAATTTTAATATGGATATCTCATCTAGTTTGTCATATACTATCTTTATATTTATATTTACTGCTTTATAATATAAAACATCTGGATAAATTAGTAATTTTAATAAGAACAATTGTAATGTTATCACGTGTTATCTCTCATTACTATTTTATTATAGTACGTAGAAGATTAATTTCGACTCTACACCCGGATCGGGATCCAGATTCCCCCTACGGCCTACACGACCCGCGTGTCTATTTTTATCGCTTTGAAACAAATAAAAAAACAAATAAGATAGAACTCTCTAAAGTCTAAACCCTGTAGAAAAACCCTAGAACACTCACCAGAACACCTGATATCGAAGATTTCTCCGCGAATCGTGCGTTAATCTTGCCATGAGGAACACATCGGTATCCGAGCTCAACGATGGAATCTTCAGCAGTATGTCAATCGGGGCACTGTTTTCAGATTTCGTGAGTGCTCACAACTTCATTGTTCCCATTCATGTGTCTGTAGGCACAGAAAATCATCGATCGATACAGTTCATTTCATGTAAAGACGATTAGAATTAACAATCACGGGAGTCCAATTTTAATGAAAGTTTAGAATATCGATGTATATTACACTCGCATTCTGTGCACCTGTTGGAATGTTGATGATTTTGCTTCAATTTTTTGGTGAAAATAGTTGATTTCGAGATTTTGTGCATTTGGAAGTGGGCTGTATTTAAGTTTAAGATTTATGATATTTTTCACAATTCAATTTCCACGACCTGAGATCCTACTTCTAACATTACCTTCATACTTGCTCTTTTTAGTTTATATCCATAGTAAGAAGCAGAACATGCTTGATCATCCATATTACAAACTATGCCATACCCCAATACCTGTTTATATATGAAATGATTTATTCCTGTACATGTGACATGATGACAGGCACTAGTCTTGAAATGATTTACTACCTGCGGTAGCCTAATTTCCACAAGCCATATATGCAATCTGGAATTATGGGTCAGCTAGAAGGCTAACTAGATCAAGAAAATAGAGGGCATCTAAAAGTTTTAAATAATGATTATGATAAATGAATGCTAATTAGGGAGGAAGGTTGATCATTCGTTATCAAAAACTTGTCTTCATAATAGCAGCGAGCATGCTCTTTTACCTTCTGTTTATCGTGATGCATAAGGAATATGCCATTTTCATTGTAGGACAGTATGGGTGTTTTGCATTTGATAACTGGTCCAATGCTAAGAATCTTTTGCAATCTGTTTAAGGGATTTGCTGTTTTGTGCTTTTTCGTTATTTAAAATGCTAGTTTGTTCTTTGAATTATGTAAACTGCTTTTGTTATGACACATAGAAATGTTGCAGGCTGGAAAGATAAATGCAATTGACTTTCATCGTACTGCGGATCTATTGGTAACAACCGGGGAGGATGATTCTGTGCGGTTATATGACATAGCAAATGGCAAGTGCGTATTGTTTGATATCATTTTGACAAAATGTTTATCAAGTTAGCAAACGATAATGTTAGCGAGTAGTTTGATCCTTCTGTTTTTTTTTTGTTTACTTACGACAAGTTTCATTTCATTTGCATGGTGTGAAATTGTAGCTCAATAGACAGGCATGTTAATCCTTGTGTTTGTTTGTGAACCACCTTAACGATATATATATTTTATTAGGGTTTTTGGCCATTCGTCGAATATATTATAACTGGGAATCACGTTTGTTAGGGTATGATCTTGATACAACTAAAAGAGATAAAAGTTAATTATATATTTTCGGGTTAGTAAGCATCTATTCTTTTGGTGATTGAGTTTACTGATTCAACCTATGTGACTGTTGATCCAGCCCAGTAGACCCGACCCGATAATGATCCAGGACCCGACCCAGTGAAAGACTCGGTCAACAGAGCCATCGATTAAAGGGCTGGAACTTTTCAAATTGTTATTTGAATTCCCACGTTTACTTCTTGCATGCATGTAGCTTAGTGGTGCGCCCACTAATTGCAGTTTCCATTTCCTTTGCATTAGATTAGGACCCATGTTTATTTAGTTGTTCCTTTAAATTGTAATTGAGGCATGAAAATAAACAAGAAGAAAATTGCAACAAGCTTTCGTTTCTCACTTTAGTTCTTGGAGCTTGACCCCCTCTAAGGGTTATCCTAACATTTACTCTCAAAGTAGGCTTCAAATACCAAGTATCCAAGTTGGTTTACATCTTGGATTCTTGGTCTGTCGTCATCTTCAAGATAGTTGTTCAATATATTATAATATAATATTCCCTGTGAGACTGTTTTGTTCCATTTTTCTAAAAATCTGACTAGTTAATATCTACTAATTTTTCATCTATTTATTCATCCAATGTTTAGGTTACTGAAAACTACCCATCATAAGAAACATGGTGCCGATCGTATATGTTTTACCCACCACCCTAGTTCCGTCATATGCTCTTCTACACACAATTTAGATTCAGGCACAGGTAAGTGGGTCCGATCATGAAGTTGCTTATTTGATCTTTTCGTGTTTGCAATGGTTAAATAATTTCTACTCTTCACATATATATATTTTTTCAGAGTCCCTGCGCTATCTATCCATGTATGACAATCGTTGCCTTCGTTACTTCATGGGGCATAAAGATAGGTTAGCCACTATCAACTTGATGTTTTACCAGCATTTATTGGTCTGAAATTTTGCATGGTTTGGTGGGATACACAATAGATCGATGGTCAATTTAGTTGATGAAATTATACAGAAAACGGGTTTTACAAGTTTGCGTTCTTCATGAATCTGCTTCTACTTTTGGATTGGAACATGTGGGAACCGGGTGAATGGTTAAATCTGGTTGCATCATACCTTTATCTATGTAGAAGAATAATCTTTTGTTTGGTCAGATCTGACGTAGATGCCTTTTCCATCAGAAGTGAAAATGGCATCTATTTATCTATTTATGCGTGAGTCGACTTGGTTTATGTTTTATCTCTAGCATATAAAGTAAAATGAGAAGGTAGCTTAAAAGGAAGCACATCAAATGTGGTTGAAAGTTGCCCAAAATGTACTTTTGCATAAAACTTTCTAAAACGTTTTGTTTGAAAGCCATATTGGACCCACCAACCCCTTGATTAAAAATAATAAGTTTCGACAAAAGGTGTTCCATGTCAACCCAACCCGCCCAATTTTGATCTGCACCAAAATGTTCTTGTTTTGACTTGTTTCTCAAGCTGCCTATCTTGCTATATCTACCTTTGCATGATACTTGCCTCATGGTAATGGGAAATGCCAAAGTACCTTGTTTGTTAAAGCAGAATTTTATGTCCACAACATCTAACCTTGGTTTTCTTATTTGAACTGTACTTGTATTATAGTTGAGATTTTAGGTTGAAATATGAATTATTCCTTGACTTGCCATCTCGAGTAGTCTAGCATTCTATAAATCAGTTTTACTGAAGGGAGTTATGATGAGTGTCAGTTTAGTTTATTGGGTGTCACTACGCACAGGATTATTAACAACGCCCTTTTAAAGGAATGTTAATATTTTTGTCATCTTTGCATTCTCCTTTCTGTAAAGGACCGATATCAGAATAACCTACTAAATAATAGTCTTATATTGGGTGTAGGGTTGTGTCCCTATGTACATCTCCAGTTGATGACAGTTTCATGTCCGGTTCTCTTGATCACTCGGTCAGGATATGGGATTTGCGTGTGAATGCCTGTCAGGTTGGTGTTCAAATTTTATTGTTAGATATTAATTTGATTTACCTGCTTAACAAATGTTGGAGTTTATACAGTTTCTTAGGTTTATCTAGTCTCCTTCTCTTATCCTTGTATCTCAAATAAATAGATATCATTACTTCAATAGCTAATACACACAAATACAATTTCCTAGAAATTCTTTGAAATTAGGAATTAAAATGGAGGTGGAGGGGGCACTTTGCAACGACCCTTTAAAGTTTAAACTATAAAATACAAAAATAGTTGTAAAATACTGAAATGCAAAGCCAGATTATGCAACACATAGGTTCACTCAGTCTTTATTTTCCTTGTTCTTGGCTGAGATGTTCCTGTGACAACTGATCATGGTATTGCTAGTAAATAACCTTGATGTTCAGCTTGTTATATTTGTCAGAATATCTACCCAGATTCCTAGTATTGCAAAAGTCAAAAAAGGCATGGGTCTGGTTTGCCTAACCCACAAACGTTTTTATTCTTTTTGAATTTATTAATACTTAATACTTAATGTGTTAAAAGTGTTTGCAAAACTATATTATTACTGTACTAATCTTAATAACTGATTTAGTAAAGCGAGGATGCCTTTTTTTATTTTTTAATTTGAATATATTTTGGATGACTTTTAATCTGTTTGACCAGTTGTACCCATTTGACCCATTTCTGTATTAGTTTGATACGTTTAGCTTTATCAGATTTGACATGATAGAGATAAAACATAACTGGACTTGACTAATTTGTATGTGAATGGATCAAGATTGTCGTGATGCCATGTTAGTTGATTTGCATGCATGTCCATTTCAAAGCTATTTTGAATTGAGTAGTGCTGTTTCTCTTCTATATCTTACTCAATGCTCACTAGTTATAAGAATATATGCATTGTAGAAGGTAGAAGTGAATATGCTATGAACATGGCAATTAGGGTGTGAACTGAATAATACTTCTTATCAGTCATTAATCATATATTTTTCTAAAATAGATTTATGGTATTTATTTGCACTTGCTACTTCACTTTTCAGGGAATTTTACATCTAAGAGGTAGGCCTACAGTTGCTTATGACCAACAAGGTCTTGTCTTTGCTGTATCAATGGAAGGAGGTGCTATCAAGTTATTCGACTCAAGATCATATGACAAGGTTCTCATCTATCATTCTTGAGAGGAACACAACAAATTTTTAAAAAATAAAATATAACTGCAGAGCTACATTTCATTCTTACACCTGAAATATGATGATCACCATCATTCATATAGGGCCCATTTGACACCTTTCTTGTGGGAGGAGATATGGCTGAGATCTGGGATATAAAATTCAGCAATGATGGTAAATCGATGCTTTTGACTACCAAAAGTAATGACATATATGTTCTAGATGCATATAATGGCGAGAAGGTTGGCAACTCATTTCCTGTTTTTGTATGTTGGACTTTATATATATTTGTTTATGATTTTTCTTATGCAGAGATGTGGATTTAGTGTTGATGCTTCTCCAAACACTACAATTGAGGCCACATTTACACCTGATGGCCAATATGTGGTTTCTGGTATATCCTCTTGTATTAGTCTTCTTTAATTTGACTTTTGTGTATTATGGTTTTGTTATGACCTGTGTTGACCAGTGATTTAAGGCAGTGTAAAGAGAAGAGAAGAATTTGTTAAGTTCTATTTCAAGTGCTATTGTAGTATTGTACAACTACAATTGATTTCAAAATCATATTAAATTGCAGGCTCTGGAGATGGAACATTGAATGCTTGGAGCATCTCCACCGGTAGCAAGGTATTACAAATTCTCTCTCAATTTTAGTTTTCAATAATGCATAGAAGCAAAAAGGAGAAGGCCACCTTCTGCCATATAATACAGTACTCAGTTTACATATGTTAAGTGGGTCCTTTGTGTACATTTGGACCAATTACAGTATGGTCCATAACTAAAAGTCAGAATTTTGACCCATTACTTATAAATGGGTTGATTTGGGTTAAATAAAACAAGTTAAAAGGTTAGAATAAAAAGTATGGGTTAAAAGTCATCCAGTTCAACTTTTAAAAAATTTCAGACCATCATTGAAACGTCACTGTTTATATGTTAATCACATATGACACTAATTGTATATATGGAAGTTTTTAAAAAGATAACAAAATGTGTTTCAGGTTAACTGCCCTGCCCATTTTGCCACATAGATCCGTAAGTAGAGCAGTACTATGATATAAAGATCAAATGATCCATTGTATACATCAGCCTTTTGTCCAAACCTAGTTGGGCATGGGGAACACAATGATGTTCGGTAAACCCGAATGAACTAGTAGAGGGGATGATTTTTAGTTTTAACCCATATATATGTAAAAAGGTCAATTTGGATGGTGTTTTACTATAAACTAGTCTACAGGCAAAATCAAAGAATTAATTAAAAAAAGAATTGGGTCAGAAAGTTTAAAATCTTCTAAATTGCACTCAAGCGTTTTACAACCTTTTAAGTCATTTTATTTAACTTCAATTTGATCTAAATTGCACTCAAGCGTTTTACAACCTTTTTAGCATCTATCTGTTTGGGTTAACCTAAGACACTTTTTGTCCACGACTACATACAGTTAGTGATTAATATGATTACAAAAATCATATTGTTACAATAAATAAACTTCATGGGTAAAATATTTTATAAAGTTGTATGCTTCATAGGCATGCTTAGGGCGACATTTGACCTCTCTATAGTCTATTAGTCTATAACCTAGTGAATTTATGTATTCACAGGAAAATAACATGATTAGTAGTGTTTCTGAAGTTTTCAGTGGTTCTTATATGTACTCGTACTATGTGTGTATATGTGTATATGTTTGTATGCATGTATATATGTATTTGATCTCTTTGCAATGAACAAAAAATATGGTTGACAGGTGTCGAGTTGGGACAGCAACATAGGTGTCGCGTCATGCTTGAAATGGGCACCTCGCCGTGTCATGTTTGCTGCTGCTTCTAAGGGGGTTCTTACTTTCTGGATTCCAAAAGATTCAAATTCAACTGCCACTACTTTTGATAGATAATTCTGAGCAACTACTTTTTTTGCCTCAAGCTCACTTCAGAAATTTAGAAGTGGATGATGTATTCCACTGCCTGAGCAGGGAAACTAGAGTGTTGTGTTGTGACACAACTTGGTTCACAAACTACGAACACATGGAAACTTGGAACCAAACAGTATAGTATTGATTCAGTCCCAAAACCGGGCTGTGAACCAGACTTGAATGGTGTTTTCATTGACGTAAAAAGTATCTAGTTTTGACGAGACTGAATATATATTAGGCCCGGCAAAAGAAACCCAAATATTTTATGTTGGGTTGGAATGGGCTTTTTTTAAATGGAGTTAGTATGGGTTTAAAAAAATAAATAAGGAGGTCAAGATGGGTTGAAAATATACACGAGAAAAACCAATATGGGTCAAAATAGTTATTTAATAAGCCCATCACCATCTCAAATGACAAACTCTAAAGCCTTAAATTGAACCACTTCAACCAAATGGAATGAACCTCTGCAACTCAAATCGGTCATCGCACTCACATCAATCGAACCTTTGCTACCCAAATCGAACCGCCTGAGCCACGTTGATCGAACTCCACAACCCAAATTGATAACCACTGATACAAATCGACCACCATACACACACGATCAAACTCTACAACTCAAATCGATAACCATTGAAACAAATCGAAAACCTTACCCACATTGATCGACCTCTGCTTACCCAAATTGACCACCGCACCCACATAGATTGGTATCAATTTCCCTCAATCTCCCTTGATGAATCCGCGGAGCAGATTGATCATCGCGACACTTCCGGAACGTCATTTTGACCATCAACATCTCACCACAACCATATTGACCCAAATTCATTTTGACATAACAACCAACCCAATTCAACCTGCCTATTTTTTCACCTCTAATATATATGGTTTAAGCTCAGTCTATCTATCGGTTGTGAACTCCCACTTTACGGAAATTTGTGAAGAAAAAACTTGTTGTGTTACATTACTAATTTTGTTCAGATTGGTCATGGGTACATCATGTTATGAACCTTGTATATGTCCATTGTGGCTAAAGCAAGCACACGATACTAACAAGGTTGTTTGAAATGTGTAAAATTCTAATCGATAAAATAAAAAGTTGTGAACTACTCTGGGTAAGAGTGTTGTTGACATGGCTCCTTACATGAATTGTTACATCATCACCTGTTGAGTGGAAATGTCTCACATACGTGTAGTGGTGGAGCTTGAACTAAAGTTTAAGGTAGACGATGGCGAAAGTAAACTGTTTTATGGGGGCGAACTCTATATTTATTAAAAAAATTCCACTTCTAAGCTGAAAATTTACAATATCGAACAAAATATTTACACTATTGATGAAAAAATAATGGGGGGGATACATACATTTGTTCTTTTCTCCTTCTAACGAACCTCTTCCGTCTCTCTTCCTCTCCTTTCCACATATGTCGTCCCTGACCCTAAAAGCCCTTGTTGATGCTCTGATTAAAATTTGGTTGAATGGTAACTTTGTAAAATATTAATCAAGTTTCAAAAGTGTTTTAGTTAAGTAATTTAAAATTTAAAAATGTTATAATTAAGTCACTCAACTTTCATATTTTTATTTAAATTATATGTCTTAACATGTTTTTCAACATATTCTAATTCGATGATTACGCGACATGATGGTTTAGTACTTAGTAGTCCAGTTAAAAAAACAGTTACCATTCAACCAGTGTATTTTCTTGTCCTAAAACATTCTCCTTTTGTTCTCCATCTGATGTCACCAAATTTATTTCTACATCCCTGAATTAAAATCTTCAAATTTTGTTTGCAGATTTTTTTGGTCAGATCATGAATAGTTGTAGATTTCTCCTTCCATGTCCTATGATGATTTCCAGATTGTGTATGAGGGAGGATTATGCTTTGATTGTTGGTGGTAGGTTGCAGAGTAGATCATCATTTCTATCTGGGGTCATTAAGTATAATACCTTGAGCTTTCTTTTAGGCGTGGCAGCTTCCATTCATATTTTTACTTTCGCCTTAGTTGATAAGGTTTTTCTTATATTCTTACCATCATTGATGGTATTTATGTTACAGAGCTATGCACCATGGCTTAGAATCAGGCGATAAGGTGTGCGAAATTCTAAATTCTCTCTTTTGTATAATCATCTTACCTTGGGGGCATATTATTTGATGTGATTTTCACCTTTACTCTGTTTTGGGTATTCTATATTTTCTGATTTCATTTCTTTCTTTGTTGAGTGGGCTGCCCACTATTGTTGCTTCAGCTATCTTCTTTGCATGTGTTTGAGATGCGTAGAGTGACCTGTTTTTTGGAAGGCTTTGGACAATGGACAGAGCTGATAAAAGATTGGGATGTTATTCTTGTTGGTTGACTGTCTCTCTCTCTCTCTCTCAATTTATAGTGTTGAAATAGCGTATGACCAGGTTATGTTCTTTTTTGTAGTATTGTTGGTGCCTAATACCCTGGTCGAGTCATCATATGTTCATAAGTAGCTGGTTTTTTCGTTAGTTCTTATGATTATTTTCTTATTTACATTTAACATGATTGGTTGTACTCTCCATGTCCCTATGTTATTAACTTATTTCTTATCACTGCTAGATGTTAATGGGTCCCGGAAAAGCTTGCAAGTGGATTGCCAATATATTGTTGTTTTGTAATCGTGGATTGCCTAGGTCACAAGACAGTATTCAGTAGTCTCTGTTTGTTTGTAGGGCTGGTTGGTGTCAAACATTACTGGTCCAGTCATCATGGTCACCATTTGCTGTTTGTTTCCTATGATCTTTACGTTCTTTGTTTATTCATCCTTGATTTTGTGCGTTTGTCATCATTTGTTATTTTCAGTCTTGTCTGGGATGGCTAAAAGTGTAAAAGAATGTTATATTTTCCCACCGTAGGCTTAGATGCAACCGAAGATGATTAGATGTTTCCGCTTGCTTGTGGGTTATCATTATTTGTCCATCGTTTTTTTCCTTGTTGCTTTTTTGTTCTCTCTCTGAATTCTCATTTCTCTCATGTGTGCTTGCATGATGACGACAACGAGTTGCAGGTTTATCTTCTTTTATCTTCCGTCGTAGGTATTGACTACAAAATCCATTGCTGAACCTGACTTTTAACGGAAGTACTGTATTTTGTTTGTAGGATTGTTGCCCCGATGTGCATCTTGCTTTGAAGCCATGTTTGGGATTGCTTATTTTGGTTGAAAAGTACTTTTGATAAAAAAAAACTTATTAACTTATGACTTTTTAAAACAAGTTTTTGAAAAAGGTTTGGATTAGCTTATAAACTAAAACGTTGTAAAATGAAAAAAAATATATGTAATTTAAAAATTAGGGGAGTTAATAGGATGTAGTAGAGGGGTATAATAGAAAATTAAAGAAAAAATAGTTTTCAAAAATTAATAAGTAATTCCCTCCTTACTATTCAAAAACTATTTTTTACCTTATATGAAAAGTCGGTTTGAAAAATACTTTTGGGTTTGACAAACATTTTTTTTAACTTATTAACTTTTCAGAGTTGATAAGTCAAAAGTCACATTCGAAAAATTGTTGCCAAACATGGACTTAATCTTATGAACTTTTCTTTTCTTTCTTTCCCTCTTATTATTGGTTTTATTATTTTACATCGGCGTGATTTTTTTTCTTTTTTGCTGATAGGTCTGGATAACTTGTGCATCTCCTGCACGAGACTTCTTTCTGGTTTGTTGACTTAAATTATTATTATTATTATTTTTAAATCACCTGGGATCGCTTAATGGAAGTGAACAGGTCGGAATAACTATGGGGAATCACTATAGACAAGGCATTATAGATCTTAGCACTTTGAACCTTTTACTCTTCCACGACTGATACATGTACCGAATGCTTATACGGGAAAATTTTGACTTCTGGGTTTGAAACTTGGAATATCACTTTATTTATTCTTTTTGTCAAAAGTCCTACTCGGTAATCAAGATTCCTGTTTATGGTATCACTTGTTTACTTCCTTCTATCATCACATGTTATTCTCTCTTGGCTTGGATGCCTAAAAGTTCATATTATAGACCGACCAGTGACCACAAACTTGGTTTAATTGAAGGTGTTAGGATAGTTCTGCTACTCATTTATTAAGTCCTTTCCCTTATATCACGCTTCTCTTATATATCCATTTCTTTTGTGTATGCTTGCATAACAAAATTATCGTTTTTTTGTAGGTTAATGTGGCATCGAAAAATAGTTTCAAATACCTACTGGTTTTTTTCGTTAATCTTAAAGATTTTCACATAACTATTATAAACAAGATAGTTGTATTTCGTTCGTAGGTTTGTTGGCTGACCAGTCATCGGTGACCAGTCATATCCGGTTTTATTTTTGTTTTGCTTATTTTTTGTATTATTCATGTATTTAAATCTTGCTTATTGCTGGCGCCTAGCAGGTCTAGTAAACCAGTGTTTTGCTTGGACCTTTCTCCTTTCTGGTTTGTTGTCATTTTGTTTTTAATCATCTCTTTGATTGGGCTTGTTAATGGGTAGTGATGAATAGGAGCATCACAAGAGTTTCTTCTCTTCTTTTAGGGAGTTCTACTTATTAGAACAATGTTATCGGCATGATTGGTTTGTTCCCTTCTATTATGAGTTGTTTTCTCTCTATCTTTTAGCAGGGATGTCTTGGGATATAATATTGACACACCATTGGCTCAATTTAGAATATGATTGTAATATTCTGCTTGTTCGTGGCTCATCTGCTCCATCCGTTAATTTTCTCCCTCTGATCTTTTCTTTCTCTGGTTTCTCATTTTCTTGTGTCTGCTTGCATGATGAGATTATGTGTTTTTTGTGTAGGTTAGTTTGCCATCCAACAAATTGTCTGATCACTTCTTTAATTATTATTAATTTTTTTAATGTTACCTCTGTTTTCCTGTCTTCCTATCATCATGAGGAGCTTTCTGGTGTATGGTGTTAGTGCTATTATGTGTTTTCTTAAACAGCAACACAATAATTAAACTATGCATTTTGCTGGGCTTGATTTTGGGGTCCTAATTCTAAGCTCACTTGTGACCAACTTTCTTTCTAGGTTGCAAAAACAAGAGAATTGTGTTTTGTTTGTAGGTTTGTTGGGTGACCAAGCGTGCTGAACATCTTTGTGTTTTCTTTTAAATTTGATGTAGTTTTTTTTGCATGGTTTGTTCTCTTCATTTATCTGATCATGCAATTTGTTCATTGTTGATAGGCCCGGATGTGGTTGGATTGGAACTTTGTCCTTTCTGGTTTGGAACTTCTCTTATAGCTAAGAATGAAGTGGTGAACGTGGTTTCCAAATATCCCAAGAGACCCACGAATGAATCCAAGGGTATGGGTTTGACCCGCTCGGCCGCCACGATAGTTACATTTGGCCCGTCTTTAACAATCTTATTTGTTTGAAGTGCAACGGCTATGAATATCGTATTCATAACGGTTGGGCGTGGAGTAGTGGTGCACAAATCAGGTTTTTTTTCTAAAACCGGTTTGGGTTCCAAACTCGAACCGGTTTGATCAACCGTGGTCAAAACCGGTTTGGTAAATCGTGGTCAAAACCGGTTTGGACTCAAACGGTTTGGGTTCTAAACCGGTTTGGACTTAAAAAAACCCAAACCTATAAAACCGGTTGGGCCGGTTTGAAAACCAGTTTGGGCCCAAACCGGTTACGTTATTTTTTTAAAAGTGTTATAAATTAAATAAACAATTGATTGTAAAAATTAAATAACGTATAAGATGATTTTTACATATTAATTGTATAAACTAGATAAACCTATAAGATGTATTTACGTGTTTTTATTTGTAAAAATTGAAACATATAAAATTAGGAACATTACATGATTGTTTTTAAAAACAAAGTACACAATTTCAAATTAAGTACATAATTTAAAATTAAAGTGAAATATATAATATATAAAACATAGAAACAATTAGACATAAAATTTTAAATAATTGTTTGAAAAACGGTTTGGAATTGGACCGGGTTAGAAACCATAGGAGTGTGTTGGTTATGTTATTATAATTTTATATTTATCCGGGAAGAACTCATTGTCACACCCCCGCTAAAGCGGAAACACGGGAATGTAACGAGACGGGATCGTCATAACACATGGTATACATTAGAGAAGCAATATAAGTATGATGACAAGCGTGTCATGACGTCACCCGAACACAAATGGAGACTTGTGTCGTGTTAGTCAATATTCACGACAACATAGCCATAAACATAACATAAAGGTTCACAAAATCAAATAGTAAGACATTGTTTAATTCCCACAACCCGGGAACAAGTGTCAGATATGCAGTGTAATAGTTAAGACTATCACAAATGTTTACAACATAAGTTT
>BJCM01064504.1:0-12208 GCA_018326385.1 Flaveria bidentis | reverse complement strand
ATATATTGTTAAGTTCTTATGTTCTAAAGGTTTGATATGTTTAGAGTTTTAGAAAGTAATTTTAATTTCTATGAACCTAGTTCCATATCTTTATAAAGATATTTTTCTTAGGTGCCTTTAATTTCTTGACACCCTTTTGGATTTTCCGGATTTCATGCTGTATTTTCTTAAGCTTTTTAAGAGTCTGCTGGGTTGTCTTCGTTTGATCCTCATCCAGCTTTTGTCTTTTAGTTTTCTTTTCTTTGTCTTTGGATGAATCATAATTTTGTATTCCTATATCTTCATCTTGCTTGAATCCGTCTCTATGTCGTATCTTTTTCCTAGGGGTCTTAATTGTGTATTTCCCGACTGTTACTGGTGCACGTAGGACATAAAATTTTGGTTTAAAGTTATTCTCAATTTCAATTAGAGGAGCTTCCATATCTTGCTGGGGTTCTGGTTCAGGTGTTATTTATTTAAAGTTGTTATGGTCTGAGCACTCAGAAGGGTCAGTCTCATTATGGTAATTATCTGAACTCATAGCTACAAAGATTTCTTTATACATTTTTGGCAAAACACTTAGTCACATATTTTCATAAATATTTTGTATGCCACATACGTTTAATGTATTATTTGAGATATGCATGTAATCATAAAATTCATATATAGTCATACCATGTATATATGTATTTATCAGATATATTGTTTATCATAATTTAAGCTTATGGTTATAGTATAGGTATCTTATACTAGGTGACAAAGGTGCACGAGTGGATGATCAGCGTGTGGTCATAACTGATGAGGGGTCGAAAAGGTGTGACAAGTGTGGACACAGGCACCCCGGGGAATGTAGATTAGGGAGCAATGTTTGTTTTCGTTGTGCAAGGACCGGACATGTAGCGAAGAACTGCGGTATGGGGAGGTGTTATTCTTGGAGGTGGTCATGATGAATTCTAAGTCTAGAGATGTGAGGTGGTCATTTTAGGTGGTATTAGTCGGCCATTAGGGTGCTAGGTGGATGTTTTAGATCATGCTTTGTGTCATGGTGATGATAGGTGTCAATGAAAGGGGGTGGGTGAGTCATGATGTTCTTAACTAGTGTTTAAGTTTCATAACCGGGTGGTTTTGGTTACCATAATGAACCGAAACTTGAACTTAAGTGATGCTTATGCCGATGTTTAAATGTTAAGGTTTGCTTAGCTTTGTTTTGGTGTCAAATTCTTTTTGATGTTGTATTGTATTGTGGTGTTTGGTTGGGTGGTATCTTGGTTCATTTGGTGTATGTTTGGTATTACATGGTTGTGATACTTTGATTATGTAATGTTTGGTATCAAAAGGTTGTATATTTAGATGCATGCATACGTAATTTCATGCATGCATGCAAGCATGCATAAGTTCAAGAGATATACATATATATTAAAACATATATAACTCAAAAAGGGTTAGTCAAATATAGAGTAATATATATAAAATTTTATTAAAAATATTAACTTATTTAACCTAAATTTTAAGGTTGTCACAGATTGTTACTTGGACTGCCTTTTTTTCATCTTTGTTCACATTAGGAGTTAAAGATGTAGTGCTTAAAGAATGTTTTGCTTCAATCAATGGTAATGTCACTTAGATTTGGAGATGGCATCACTTCAATTTAATAAATTAATTGATTTGTCGAGTTTAATACACATTTCAAATAATAATGATGATCGGTGGGGATGGGGAGGAGTAGATGGCCTTGTATACAATGCAAAATAATTGAGGATTTAGTTGCAGATGAACTTATAGTGAGGGATTCTGTAAATTATAATGTAAGAGTTTGGTTCCCAAAAAAGTTAATATATTCAACTGGAGAACAGAAATAGGTAGGATTCCTATATTGGATGAGCTATTACACAAGAGGATACAAGTGGGGCTTTCTACTTGTAAAATTGTGTTGGGAACTAGATGAATCTGTTAATCATTTATCCATCTCAGGCCCAGTCACTAACTTCATTTAGACTCAAATTAGTCAATAAAAATAATGTGCCTCCCATCTATGACTTTTGTTTTAAGAATTTAACGGACATTCACAAAACAATTTCAAACGATAAGAACAAACGAAAATGATTAAAGGCATTATTCTTATAGTTTGTTGGTGTATTGAAAGAAAAGAAAAATCAAAGCTCCATATCACCGGTAGAGATTATGGAGGATATAAAGTCCTTGGAGCCCTATGGATATAAAAGAAGGATGAAGAGAAACTGGTGGTAATGACCTTTTTGGTCCCACTATGATATGTAGATAATTTTTGGTGTTGTTCGACCTTTTTTTCTTCATGTTGTATTATTATTATGAACTTTTATCAGGTTTCGTGCTTGCTCTTATTCTAACGAATCTTATCTTCAATGATAAAAAAACTAAATAAATAAAGGATATGATGGGTTATCGGAAGGATTACCTAATTATCTCATTAATTCGGTCATTTATAGTTGCATCCCTTCCCACGTTTGCTCGTGTCGTGCTGCTCATCATTCATTGTCATGTTGAGTTTCCATATGAGTTTTTAAACGGGTTATATGAGATTGCAATTCCTCACTACTAATTTGTTATAACATAAATAATAACTAGGGTATTTTATTTTGCGCGTTGCGTGATGTTTAACACTAGTACGTATAACACATTGATTTTAGAGCTAGTCTCACAATGGTTAGAAATACAAGCGTATTGTTAACACAAACAAACCCAAAGACATCATTAACACATTATGTTATAGCTATGAGGCTCAGGATAGGTAACCTGTTATGACTACAAACCAAAAATGGTGACCCGCTATGGCTCCAAACCATAAATGGTGTCATGCCAAACAATTGATATGTTTTGTGGTATTATCATAGCCTCTACTATAAACATGAAAAAATGTTTTAAATGACTATGGCTTAACATCAGCTGGCTAATCAAAGCTACGACTTCTTAAATGAACGTAAGCTCATTATCACTTAAACGACACATCTTAGACAAACAAACATTCATCATCCACTCGTCAGCATGGGAGAAGGCCAAAGACCATAATTCCATTCAATATCTTAGTCTCTTTAACACTCTTGTTTGTACAAGATACTTTAGGATCGGTGATCTTGCCTCTATTAGATAACACCATACCTACATTCCGAGGGTCATAGAGACCTATTATAGTTACATAAATTTGAACAATAATATAACATGATTTTTGTGTTCAACCGATTTGTGTGAAGTAACAAAAAATTAATAGGCTTGTTTTAATATGATAAACAATATCAGAGAGTAGACACATATCAATATACTTACATGTCTCAAAGAATCTCTCCACTTTGAGATACATGAGCGATGAAATGAGTAGTTGCACAAATTTCCACTCATACTTTTGTCGTGAAACAATTTGTAAGAATTCCTTCACAAAATATTGTTTTTTATGACTTCATAGTTTTTCTTTAAACTTATCCACTCCAAGTTATGATGCTTGCTAAAGTCATTTAAAATATGAAGCTTGTATTTAACATTAGGACACGTCCATATGTAATAGTTGAAGAAATGTGATCCTAACTAATTATGCATGGAAATATTATTTGAGTGATATGCACGTGGATTATTAAGTTTGAATAAATAAAAGTCCAACGGTTATACTGTTGTGATCAGTAGATTTCGTAGGGTTATTGAAGTTCACGTGTGTATTTCATTGTACTTATAGTCCTTGTTTCCATGTAATCAATGCACTGGTTTATTCAATAAACATCTTGAAGTATTCTTTGCAATCTATCTTGCTTTATCTCTTTTTTTAGTACTCTGATTACCAACAGAACTGGTATGAGAGCACAACTCTTGCTACTGAAAATCATCCCATCACTCTCTGTTATCCTTGTTCTCTCTAAATGGCCAACACAAACCCTTCAACCAACAACCTTGCTCCATATTATTCCTGTGTTCAAAGGAGATGGCTATGAACACTGGAATCTAGGAATGAAGACTATTCTTCGATCCCGTGAACTTTGGGATGTAGTGTACCTTGGGGTTACTACTATTGTAGAAGGAAATCGTGATACTCGAGAGGCTAAGAAGAAGGATGCTCAAGCAATGACTATCATACAACAAGGCGTGCATGATAGTTTTTTCTCCCGCATCGTTAGTTCTGACTCAGCCAAAGAAACCTGGGATATTCTACGGCTTGAATATCAAGGAGATTCCAAGGTACAATCCGTGAACTTGCAAAGCCTTCGACGTGAGTTCGAAAATCTGTCCATGAAAGATGATGAAGCTGTTGGTGAGTGTTTCTCAAGGGTAATGAACAATGTGGGTCAACAGAGATCATATGCTGAGGAGCTTCTTGATCAGAAAGTTGTTGAAAAAATATTACGGAGTTTATTTCCTAAGTTCGATTATGTTATACCATCCATTGAAGTGGTATACGACTAGTCCAAAGTTACTCCGGTTAAGTTAATGGGACTACTACAGTCTCAAGAAGAAAGAATCAATGGAAGAATGACACTAGAAGAATCCAACAAAAGTTCTGGAGGTCAAGATGATCATGCTTTACCGATGTATCAAGAACAAAACAAATCTCCGAGAGGGAGAGGACGTGGACGAACAACTTTCCGGGGCAGAGGTGCTGGTCGTGGAAGGGGAACTTTTGACAGAAACAAGGTTCCACAATGTTATATATGCAAGAAGTTTGGGCACGTGCAAAAGGATTGTTGGTATAATGAAGACAATCAAGTAAACTTGGCTAAAAATGAAGAAAACGATGAGGCTGCAGACGACCAGCATCTACTTATGGCAATTATACCACAACTGAATGACCCAATGAAACTGATGACGAGCAGCAACACTCAAGGTAATACTAGTCACTTGTGGTTTGTAGACTCTGGTTGCTCTAATCACATGACAGGTTCAAAGGCTAGCTTTATTGACCTTGATGAATCATTCTAATTGGAGGTTAGACTTGGAGATAAGAAGAAACTTAATATTGAAGGGAAAGGAACTGTGAAGATCCATACCGGATCTAACTCATACAAACTTCTGGAGAACGTTTACTACACTCCCAAACTTGAGTATAATTTACTCAGTGTGGGACAACTCATGAAAAAGGGTTATTTGATTACCTTTGATGATGGCAAGTGCATTATAAAGAATAAAGAATCAGGGAGGAAGCTTATGGAAATTCTAGTAGCAAGCAACAATATGTTTGTTGTTGATGCTACTAGTCTTGTCACTACAGTGACAAACCCACTCAATAAGCAAGATGTAGAAGTCCTTCGATGGCACTGTCGATTCGATCACTTACACTTTGAAGGACTAAAGAAGTTGCATGACAAAGATATGGTGAAAGGCCTTCCAAGCATTAATACCTCCATCACATGTGAAGCCTGTCTAACGGGTAAACAATCTCGACTTCCCTTTCAGTCATCCTCTTGGCGAGCTAAAGCTAGACTGGAACTTGTACACACAGATTTGTGTGGACCCATGCAAGTTCCCAGTCTAGGAAACAGCTTGTATTACCTCCTTTTCATTGATGATTTAACAAGAATGTGTTGGGTGTATTTTATACATAACAAGAGTGATGCATTTGCTAAGTTTAAAGTGTTTAAAGCTTTGGTGGAGAAGGAATGTGGTCATCCAATTAAGGTTTTGCGATCTGATCGAGGAGGTGAATTTTCCTCACACGAATTCATAGACTTCTGTGCTCAATCCGGGATCAAACGTGAGCTCACGGTGCCTTATATTCCTCAACATAATGGTGTTGTGGAAAGGAAGAATAGAACTGTGATGAACCTAGCCTGAAGTATGCTGCATGAAAGAGATATGCCACCTGTGTTTTGGGCTGAAGTTGTATCTACTGCTGTCTATGTGATCAACAGATCACCCACAAAAGCACTCGTGAACACTACACATTTTCAGGCCTGGTCAGATACTAAACCTTATGTTACTAATATGAAAATATTTGGATGTATGGCCTTTGCTTTAGTTCCTGCGCAACTCAGGAAGAGACTTGACGCAAAGTAAGAGAAAAATATATTCATTGGTTACTCTAATCAGGGTCATGGATATAGACTTTACAATCCTAGTACTAAAGCCTTTTCTACTAAAAAATTTGTGGTGTTTTGTGAAGATACAAAATGGGATTGGAAAGATTCTAAAGCAATCTCTGAAAATGACCACACCTTTATGGACCCCTTTCCTTTTGTCAGAGATGAAGACAACTCCTTTACTTCACCTACTCAAGAACCCCATACTACTTCTATACCTACCACTGAACCTTTATATACCCTACCTACTCATAACCAAATATCAACCTCTCCTACACTTCCCTTACCTTAAACCCAGATGTTCCTAGTCCTTCAAAAACAATTTCGAAACCAACATCATGGCTTGGTGATTATTGCAGTGGGCAAGGGCTATCAGATGAAGAAGGAGATATCTCAACATGTCAATTTGCCTTGATATCTGATCCAATTACGTATCAACAAGCAGCAAAAAGATAAAAAAAATGGCGAGATGCAATGATCAAAGAATTAATTTCTATTGAGAAGAACCAAACGTGGGAATTAGTTCCTTTACGTGCAGGCAAGAATATTGTGGGTGTGAAGTTACAAAACCAAGGAGGGGCCTGATGGAAAGGTTTTCAAGCACAAAGCAAGATTGGTGGCTAAAGGATACTCTCAACAACATGGCATCGACTTTGAAGAAATATTTGCTCCAGTAGCTTGGTTTGAAATAATTCGAATTATCTTGGCTATTGCAGCTCAGTTGGGGTGGAAGGTGCACCAACTAGATGTTAAGTCGGTGTTTCTAAATGGTGACTTAACTAAAGAGATTTATGTTGCACAGCCTGAATGTTTCGAAGTTCAAGGGAAAACTGATATGGTGTACAAGCTAAAGAAAGCTCTATATGGACTAAAACAAGCTCCACGAGCATGGTATGCAAAGATAGATGGACATTTCATGCAGAATGGGTAAAATAGAAGCCAGAGTGAGCCCACACGTTATGTAAAGAAAGATACAACATGTAATATTATCTATGTGTGCATGTATGTAGATGATATTATCTGTACCTCTTCATGCATGAATATGATAAAGAAATTTCAAGAAGGTATGCACTCCATTTTTGAAATGACTGATATGGGTTTATTAAAGTTTTTCTTGGGTTTAGAAGTTGTGCAGAGAAAAGATGGTATATTTCTTAGTCAAGAAAAATATGCCAATAGTCTTTTGTCACGGTTTGGTCTAGTTGACTGTAAAATTGAAGCCACTCCAATGAATCATAATGAAAAGTTAAATCTTGATGATGGTGCTGAGAAGGTTGATGCAAATTTATACATAAGTCTAGTTGGAGGGTTTATTTATTTAACCTATTCAAGGCCAGACTTGGTATATGCTGTTAGTATGGTGTCTCGGTTCATGCAACACCCCTCAAAGATTCATTTTGGAGCAGAAAGAAGGATCTTGTGGTATGTTGCAGGTACATCTTCATTTGGATTATGGTTTAAAAATACAAAGGATGTTGATTTGGTTGGTTATAGCGATAGCGATTGGGCTAGTAGTATTGATGATTGCAAGAGTCTTTCTTCATATGTGTTTTCTTTGGGAAGTGGTGTTGTTTCTTGGAGCTCAAAGAAGCAGCATTCAGTAGCCTTATCGAGTACTGAAGCTGAGTATATTTCAGCTACAGCAGCCACATGCCAAGCTATTTGGCTTTTCTTGAAGACTTAAACTGGGTACAACACAAAGCAACTGTGATTTACTGTGATAATCGATCTGCAATGAATCTGTCCAAAAATCCAGTTCTGCATAGCAGGTCGATGCATATAGAACTAAAGTATCACTTTATCAGGGATGTGGCTCAAGGTTTGGTTCATTTAGAGCACTGCAGTACACATGAGCAGTTGGCTGATATTTTAACCAAAACAGTTACTCATGAGAAGTTTGCATACTTCAGGCATCATTTGGGAGTTCAAGAGTTAGGATCAAAGGAGGATGAAGAAATATGATCCTAACTAATTATGCATGGAAATATTATTTGAGTCATATGCACGTGGATTATTAAGTTTGAATAAATAAAAGTCCAACAGTTATACTGTTGCGATCAATAGATTTTGTAGGGTTGTTGAAGTTCATGTGTGTATTTCATAGTATTTATAGTCCTTGTTTCCATGTAATTGATGCACTGCTTTATTCAATAAACATCTTGAAGTATTCTCTGCAATCTATCTTGCTTTATCTTTTTTTTAGTACTCTGATTACCAGCAATAGTTAACCTCATACAATAACTGAGTGAAGGATGTATATATTCATCAAGACAAAAGCAAGACCATCAAAAATCCAATAAAATGTTGGCAAGTTTTTATATAGTGTGATTGCATTTTGGTTTCTATCTGTAGACTATGATCTGTGATAATATATCCAAGATCATACGAGAGTCGGCCACATACACAAAACTCTGCAAATACATCGTTTTAAGTGTTTCTAAAGTTGACCTAGATAGATTTTCACTTAAGTGTTTAATATGAGACCGGAGAAATGCAAATTTTAACCGAACCGAATTCAAATAATGGAATTATGGAATTGTGTCTGATTTTCAAACATAAAATCCAAGTTAACATTAGAGTAGAGTTTTGAATAAAATTCCAAATCAAATTCAAATTTGGTTTATTTTTTAAATTTGGTTTACTCAAACTCGATGTTATCGAATTTCAAATTGGAAGTGGTTTTAGAATTCTGATGCCCTCACTTTTATTAAAACTTAATTTAAAATTTTCTGAATAAGGATTCGAGGAACACCACAAATATTCATCTCTTGGTTGGTACCTTTATGTGCAATAATGTATAATCATATAGAACAATTTAGTAGCAAGCCCACATTTGACAATATGCAGCCTCAATCTTGGTCATCGGTTGCATAACTTTTTGTCTAAAATAGACGGTCGACAGTTAACATCATTTGGCATCTCACATTCAAATAACAAAGAAACATATACAAAGTAAATCATTAAAGGGTTCCCGCACCAAGAACCTCAAAGTGCCAAATAATGAAGAAGTAGATAGTACCTTAGAGAATAAACAGAAACCCCATCTCGTTTAAAATATGATGTGAACCCAAGTATGAATGAGAAAGCTATAGTTTGTTTGGAAGCTCAAAATCGCTTATCAAAAGGTCTTCACTAAAATGGGCATAATTGAGGCTAGAAATCATCCTTTCGGCCTAAAAACAGCTTATTTATGAGTTATTTCAATTTTCGTCTTATTTTTATATTGTGTTGGACTTTACATTTGGTCTAGTTTTTTGTACGTTTATAGTTTGTGGCACATTCAACTTTTGCTTTATTTTTTTATATGCTTGTAAGAGATTGAATGAATAATTATTAAAGTTTATGAAAAAATCTTTTTTTCTCTGTGTCACAGCGTGTGTTAGTATGAAGTCCTAATTATTGGCATTTTTCACGAATCAACGATAAATTAAAAGAATTATTTTTGGTATTCTAGTTTAATCAACAGATTTAATTGTTATCCTTCTGTTTTTTAATGCATTAAAAAGAAAGCTTGAACACTCAGTACCATATTTCTCGAAGTTGCCATCTTCACTGCTCAACCATCGTCACTCGACCAATCCTTGTAGAGGGTTACAGAGTACACCGATCTCACGACAAAGTGGTTAAAAACGCTTGTTGTGGAAGGCGTGATCATCGGTGGGTGCGCGACCTGTAGCTTCTCTTCGAGTGTCATGCAAACCTATTATGGCATCGGCTCGATCTTCCTCTTCGATGAGAGAGAGTGTGCTTTGAAAAATATGAAATCATGGACACGTACTTAACACCTACCATCCCTTCATTTGTCAGACAAACACGTAGCATGCATCAACTACATGTACTACGAGCTTAAGTACATGTAAATCAGACTAGGTTCATAGAAAATCCAATAAAGTTCAGGGGACATACCGACAATCCAATAAAGTTCTGTGTCATATCGAAAATCTGACAAAGTACACTATTTCTTTAGTTCATTTATAAACATATAGTATAATTGTTAGACAAACATCTAGGTTTTGGGGCGCGTATTGCGGCGCATATGCGAGTTTTAATGTAACCTTAAATCAAAGTGAAGGTTCAAAACCACAAAATCAGTAAAATACACAAAGTAAAACACACCAAAACCTCAAATCCATAACACACCAGAACATACAAAACCCAAAAACTAAATTAAAACCCAACACCATACGCAAAACAAGCAAAAATCAAAGCCGCAAGTGTCACACCCAAACCTTGACGGCGGAAAAGTCGAGATGTGAGGGTTAAAATTGTTCACAACCACATAACGCTATTATTTAACCCAATTACAATAATCATAAGTTTCAAATGTAACATTACAAGCATAAGTCACAAAGATGAAAATAGACATAACATAAGTTGTAAGGAATCCAAGACATTTCACTTATTTAACTAGGTCCATTCTTAGATGTGAAAGAACTTCAAAGATGGCTATAAAACTTGCGCGTTTCTTGAAACATGTTAAAAATAAAAGGTCAACATAATGTTAGTGAGATTTCCATAGTTTTCATATATAAATATATAAAAGATGGCAATTCATGTCTAAAGTTAGTGAGCAAAATAATTAGAGATGTATGACAGATGCAACAATCAAAACTTGACAGTTTACAAGATTCCATGTTTACAAGATGATACGATTAGCTAAGTGTACTTAGATTAACCAAGTAGGCTTGTCAGGCCCATAGATCTATAACGTCGTCAGGCTAGCAATAGTTAATGATTGCAAATATAATAGTCAATACATGGTAATTACTAAAGTTCAACTAACCACAACAAAAAAGTGAATTGCCCAAGTGTTTACAAGAATCAAACGTTTTACAAGTGCAATGATTATAAGGTAACATGTTTCACGTCAAAGTGTAAAAATATGCAAAAGGGGTATAGAAATACTCACATGGCAAATAGAAAATGATTATTAATAAAAGATATTAACATTTTTTTTATATTTATAAAAAAATTTCCATATTTAATTTGAGGGTAAAAGCATTTAAAAATAAAGCATGATGGTGCCTAGGTTCGAACCCGGGACCTCATGTTTAAGTGGACAAGGACTTAACCAATGAACCAGGGCCAAGGCCTTGGTTTAACTTGGTTTTTAAAACCTAAAAACACAACTCCAAAGATTTCCCCCAAATTTAAGAACCCTAGAATACACTTGGATCAAATTGAAGCTTAATTCTATTCGGTTAACATTAATAATCATGGGGCTTTTGTTCCCCATGTTGAAACGAGTATATTTCTGTGTTTAATTACCCGAATGAAGATGGTTTGAAGATGAACACTACGTTGACCAGGTCGCGACCAACGTAGCACTGGTTTGATGTTCAAACGACGATGATAATCAAATTCGTTGAACAGGTAGTTTCTAATGAACTCAAAACTGAAAAGCTCTCTGTTAATTTTGAGTTTTGAAGTCTTGATGATAGTGTTCAAATTGTTGCAGGTCGTGGTTAATGGAGAGATCGAAGAAGATGTTTATGTAGCTTGCAAGTGAAATTAAGATTCGTATTCGATTAAGGATAGGTTGATGATTGTTTATGTTGGATTAATTGAGTTATTAATATCGTTTTAAGCTCGAACGGCTATATGAGTAAAGGGTGTCGGTTATGCATTCATTTGGGTGTGTAACCGGTGTTTAATCACAATTATTAAGCTCATTCAAGTTCATTGTAGGTGCACGAGGTGTTTTGGAGCGATTCAGTTCGTAATTTGAAGATTTTTAATACGTTTAGGGGCTGGTCGGAGCTCGGCCGGAGTATGGCCGGAGCTTTGCCGGAAAATCGAGGTGAAGGGGAAAATGGGTTTGGGGTTTTGTAACTTTACACATATGGCCCTTTGGTTTTGACTTTATCATTTTATGTAAGAAACTTATGTTTAAAGTTCCTAAATTGGCAATAAAGCCCCCTTGACTTCTTTTATACCTTTTTAAATTTTACAAGATTTAAACGTTTACAAGTGTATGTTGACATGTAAGGCCCCGTTCCCGGAGACCTCACAGTTGGTCATTCACAGTTATAATTACATGAAACATTATAAGCTTTCAAATTTAAGCAGCGGAATTAATTTTAACAAAAGCCATTCATCTCATAATAAACACTGTTGTTAAGCAATACGCCTTGGTTTAATCAGTTTACAAAAGAACAGTTTAACTGCATTACAAAACAACAGTGATTTCTTATTAA
>BJCM01064503.1:0-26676 GCA_018326385.1 Flaveria bidentis | reverse complement strand
TTTACCTTTTTGTCATGGTTATTTGTGTTATTGTAAGTCTTATATGAGATACATATTTTGTTTACAATTATTAACTATTGCTAGTCTAGCGACGTAGTAGATCTTTGGGCCTGACAAACCTATTTGGTGCTAAAGCCGATGTATTGCTGGCTCCTGATGACGTATGCTTGTTCATCATGGGAACCAAGTACACTTAGCCAATCTTATAAACTTGTAATCAAGTCGAGGTTTGGTTGTAACTGTATGTGTTCTATAAACTTGCTAACTCATAACCATTGACATGAATTGTTACTTGTAAGCCTTTTTACACACACACATATATATATATATATGCGTGTGTTTAACCCATGGGAACTCACCAACTTTCAAAGTTGACCATTTATTTTTAACATATTTCAGGTTTGATACTTGAAGATTCTCTTCGTGCTCGTATAGGACTTGGACTTAGTTAATTGAAAGTCTTATGTTGTTGTGTATATCTTGTTTGTGTTGTATTTATTAAATTGTCTTTGTAATGCTCAATAAAAATAATATTTAATATTATTACAACTTATTTAGTTCCATGTGCTATGAACAATCGTCTCCCATTCGTCCGCCCCGATAATTCCGCCGTCGGTCGGGGTCCCGTGAGAATCTCCAAAACACGGCTCGTATTATTCGTATTTTCTACTTATGCTCTGGCCTTCGTATCAACATTCATAAGTCAAACTTATTTGGGGTTGGTACGCAAGATGGGGAAGTGGATAGTATGTTAGAAGTCTTGGGGTGTAGAAGGGGCTTTTCCTTTCGTGTACGTGGGGATTAAAGTGGGAGCTAAGATGACGTGAATTAGTAATTGGGATATGGTCTTGAATACTCTTAAGAAGCACCTTACCGGTTGGAAAGCGAAATATTTATCTATTGGTGGTCGCGTAATTCTTATTAAATCCGTGTTAGAGAATCTTCCAATTTATTATCTTTCTCTCTATAAAACTCCAAAGGCGGTTATAAAGAGTATGGAGAAAATTATGAAACGTATTTTATGGGCGGGTTGTAGTGAAGAGAAGAAGATTAATTGGATCGCTTAGGATATTATTACTACGCCTAAAAAGGAGGGTGGTCTAGGTGTTTCTAGATTGGAAGACGTTAACGACACGCTTCTTCTTAAATGGGCGTGGCGTTTTAAAACCGAAGGTAGTTGCTTGTGGAGAAAAGTGGTCATTGGTTGTCATGGGTTGAGTAGAAACTGGTCGCTTCTTCCGTGTATGGCTTCGGCTAGTGGATGTTGGAAGCAAATTGTAAAAATTGGAGAAACGAAGATTTGGTCCGGGAAAACTCTTGGGAGTTATGTTGAAGGTATCGGGAGACAGATTAGTTATTAGTTTCTGGATGGACTCGTAGCTGCGGAAAGAACAACTACGGTTAACATACCCTCACTTATTTAGACTCGAAACAGAAAAATGGGTTGTTGTCGCGGATAGGATTCAGATCGTGTCTGGCTTAAAGGTTCTGCAATGGAACTGGCGTACTGAACCCGTTATTATGGAGGAGATCTATGACTATGTTTGGAAGGGTGGTATTGACAAATGAGAATGGAAAGCTAGCGGTTCGAGTTTGTTCACTGTCATCAGCGCTAGAAAGTTAATATCCAGCTACCCGAAACCACCTTTGAATCTGCAAATGAAGTGGAAGTGTTAGACTCCTTTAAAATGTAAGATTATGGTTTGGAGAGCGATACTTAATAGGTTGCCGACTAAAGTCGAGTTGCACAAACATGGAGTTAGCCTTCAAAATGATTTATGTGGGTTGTGTGACTCGGGCGCTAAAACGTCTACCCACATTTTCACCGGTTGTTTCTTTACTGCAGAGATTTGGAACCGTGTGGAACATTGGTGCCGCTTGAACCCGTCGATTGTTTTTGATGTTAATGACTTATTGAAGATAACAAAGAGCCAGCCGCTTACCAAGCAAGCTAAATACATTTTGCGAGGAATAATCTTTACTACTTTGTGGACCATTTGGAATGAACGCAATGATCGTATTTTTCAAGCTAGAAGGCGACGCGCTACAGAAGTGATCGAGAGCATCAAAATGACTTTGTATTTTTGGTTTAAAAATAGATCTAAGGTGAAAGGTATAGAGTGGAATGTTTGGTGTAAATACCTGCTAGACTTGATGTAATCTCGTTTGTTTGCCCGGGTGTCCTTTCTTCGAGGACTTCCCGGTGTGCTTGTTGAATGAAATTTACCTTTCAAAAAAAAAAAAAAAAAAATATATATATCCAATGCAGATAAATAAAAATATGTATTTTGTAATCTAATAGATCATTACAATTCATATTTTAAAATTTAAATAATCAAGCCGGTTTAATTCAAAATTCAGAATATTCAATTTGGATCGTAATTTGTTGAGGATAAAGACTAGATCTGAATATTTGAAACCCGAATTAGTCTTCGTTCTTCAAATTCAATACGAACCGAATATTAGGTTCTTTGAACTTAATTTGAGTAAATAAAATACACCTAAATATACTGCAATTTTCTCATAATAATTGTTCTAATTTTCATTATCCTTTCAACCTCTGTATAAATAAAGGTTTCTTAGAAAATACGTTTATGTATTCAATTCATGTTCACTTTTAGAACCACTAATACTCGTCATGTGGGACATGATTAGTATTGACATTAACTCATAGTTAAGTTTTTTTTAATTTTACAAGTAATGCAAAATATTTAGAAGGCCTCTATCTCCTTCTATCATGAGCAAGCCTCCTTGAAACGTGATAGCTCAAATCCATACATGCATGTTAGTAGAGCTTGATCTAGCCTTTGTAGGGTTCATTTACCCCCGCTCAATAGAAAAATTAACTATGTGCATATCGCATCTTTTTATAGTATCATTTGATGTTTATTTTTACTATATTGGTACTGGTTCAAGTCATAAAAAACTAACAATAGATAGATTTCAAATATATAATTTATGAAATACGTGTTCTATTGTTTAAAAAATCAATATTTGTATCTATGTAAACATATGAAATTTCAAATCATTCCATTTAGACACCTACCACCATCCGATTCAGGGATTCACCACCTCTTAAAGCCCTAATAGCTTTTCAAATGCTTGAGTTATACCAACTAATATCTCATTCACAAGAGCATCAATGACTAATTTAGTTAGGGGTGATCGTTCGGGTACTTCGGTTATAACCGATTACCGAACCGAAAAAGTACAGATCACCGAACCGACTAAATACATAATAGTAGGTTAACGGTACCAATAATTTTAATATTTCGGGATCGGGTTCGGGTATTAACTTGGTAAACCCGAAATACTTAGTACCGACCCGAAAAAAAAAAAACTAGCTAAACATTTAATACGTGAGAATTAATGGCAATGATATATATCCCAATAGAAATCAAGATTTATTCTCATTCAATATCTTAGCAAATTTCAAACTAATATATATCCTAATTAAAAATAATTGTGATTCAAACACCCAATACAATATATATACACGTCCAACATGCTAATTCTCATTATGCAATGTTTGAACATCTTCATATTGTGATAACAATCGACTGCAATTTTGCTTCCATAGGATTCCATCAATTTTTGAAATACAAACACAAAGTAACTAATGTTTATCAAGCCAATATTTTGTATAATATTCATATAGTAGTTTTTAGTAATTTGTTTGAGATTTTATTGTAGTTGATTTTTTTGGTTGATTGAGAATAGATGGATCCTGTGAACATTGAGCAACTTTCCAGTGATGAATCTAACAACGAACATAAACAAAAAGCAAAACAGCCTGCTAAAAGACGGACCAGAAATAAAGAAAAGTAAAGGAGGTCGTTCAAATTATTGAGGTGAATTTGAGAAATTCAACGACGAGGATGGTAATATAAAAGCAAGATGTATTTATTGTTCAATCATCGGTTTCGGTAAAAATACCGATTTTACCTTATTACCGATTACCGAAAACCCATTTCCCGATATATGTTGACAGGTCCGGTTTTCGGTTTCTTGATCCAATTCGGGATCGGATTCGGATAATGCGGGTTCGGTCGGTAATACCGATTTGAGCACCCCTAAATTTAGTCCAACTGAAGTGGTTGCAGTTTCCATGTCCCATTTGATTGGGAATTAGGATATGAACATATAATATTTATTTTATGTCATATATTCGATACTACATTTAGTAAAATCGTATATTACACAGGTTGATTAAATAAAATACTAGATATAATAAAAGTTATTAATTATAAAACGATAGACTAAAACATGATATAATTAAAATTATGTATAAGTAATAACTATAAGTAATAAAACAGTAATATAAACTTTTATTTTTTATTTGTTTTGTTTTTTTTTCAAAGATAAATTACATAATTCGTTTTAAAATAACATTTTAAAATTTTTTAATTTTTAAAAATTTCCTTACTATAACTCCCTATTTTAATTATTTTTTTTATAATAAATTTCCTTTATAAAGTATTACGTATAAATAGTTCGACTTTTTAGAAAAAAATATTTTTATAAAAAACTATCTCTGTAGAATTAACATTAATAAAAAGTTCTATTTTTAATTTATTAACAAACTAATTATAATGTAAAAATAAATAAATAATATTACTAGTTATTAATGTGGTTATTTAATATGAGAGAGAGACGAGAAAATAAGAATGAATGTGATGGTGACACATGATACTCACATTTACCCTTTTATTAGAGATTAGTTACAATCCCATGTAATACACGACCATAATAAATTTATTGTTACGTGGTTCATAATATAAAAAGTTAGGTTTTAAATATTGTGTATTATACGGATTTATACAAACATCTTTTTTGTTATCTAGACATCCTATTGTCTTTATCTCTCTCCGTGTATATATATTTATGTATAGAGAGAGATAGAGATGATGACAATAAATAAGTTCTAAATATAACATACTCCTTTCCCGAAGAGAGAGAAACGGAAAAATTAATTATTAGATGGTATAGAACGGTGATAAGTGTTCGAATTTATTTTTATTTATTAGTACATAGATAGATAAGATATAAGATAGGATAAGATTTTTATTTTTATTTTTATGAAACAAGTTTATTTTTTGAAGTGTAACCGTATATGCCCTAACTCTAAAGTAGGTTTTTTTGTTTTTTGTTTGTTTTTTGTTTTTTGTTTTTTGTTGTTTTTTTTGTGGGTGTGTGCGTAATATAGATATGAATATGGGAGGTTTCTATAAAATCGAATAAAGATAAAGAATGCATGAGTGGAGAATGGATACAACTTGTTCTAAACAAATCGTTCTTGCATGTGGTTTCTGTTTGACTTTTCTTTCAAAGCAATTGATGATTATAATTTACGAGGCATCTTTTTATATAGACGGTTTGTGCTTCAAGAACACATGTTAAGAAACATTTTAATGTATGTTAATAACTAGAAGTTTTTTATACTACCTAAAATTCGTTCAAATACAAACCTTATGAGTTAGAATAGGAATTATGGTTTTTAGATAATAATAATAATCAGTCGGTTTTGGTTATAGATGTTTCCGTTAACTCCATGTTTCGAAAAGTTGGTTATGTTAACTAGTCGACTTTAATTTGTTGCTTCAATACAATTTCATCATGTTTTAAATAAAATTTTAGTACTAATTTTATTTTGTTAATGATAATAAGTAACAACTAATATGTTATTTATAAAAAAGTCTTAACTAACTTTTTTGAAATATAACATATATCAACGTAAACTAAAAAAATACAAGGGTTGCTCTTCATACCAATTCGGTTTAATTAATTCGGTTATTTGTATACATATAAATATAAATATACCATAATAAAAGAAACTAATCATTATAACGTTTACAAGTGAACCATCTTCGGCTCGATTATTTCTGTTTGTTTCAATTATTTCAGTTATGTTCACGTTTCAATTTAATAAATGTGTTATGCGTATGAGGAAAAAGTATTATTTTTGTTTAATTCAAGGGTATATCTAAAAGAATAAAGATAAATAATATTAACTGAACAAAAATATATATTCACTATTAACATTTTATAGTTAAAGTTAAGCTTTACTTATTTGACAAAAAAATGAATATTATAAAAGTACTATTGCTTATATTTTAGATTTTGATAATCCATTCATCTTTTAAAATCATTGAACATCTTCTAAAGCCTCTCATCTTTGTTTACTTATGTTATTTTAGTCAACATTACAATAAAGCACTTTTCTCAAAAATCAATAACATATTAAAAACTGATATAGCATTAGAATCGTTTTAACCGTTATGCTATTTATTATATAAATTAGCGTTAATGAACCCGTAATACACAGGTTGAATATTGTTATGGACCAAAACTATTGTAAGGTATGAGACTTGTTCTACATCGGTTATATGGACAATTGAGTAGGGTTTATAGACCAAATGGGTCCCCTCACCCATCAGACTAGTCTTTTGGGTTGAATTCTTCCGTTTGGTTTATAACAGTGGTATCAAAGCCAACCTCAGAGTGATGGCCTGAAGAGAGCCAGATGTGACCAATGTGATCGTGACCAACGAGGACGTTGGTCCTTAATGAGGGGCGAATGTTATGGACCGAAACCATTACAAAGCATGAGACTTTGTGGGGTTTATAGACCAAATGGGTTATCTCACCCATCAGACTAGTTTTTGGGGTGAGTTCTTCCGTTTGGTTTATAACAAATATATATAATATGAATATAAT
Source organism: Flaveria bidentis (assembly GCA_018326385.1). Taxonomy (NCBI): domain Eukaryota; kingdom Viridiplantae; phylum Streptophyta; class Magnoliopsida; order Asterales; family Asteraceae; genus Flaveria; species Flaveria bidentis. The sequence goes on along the minus strand of BJCM01064503.1, from coordinate 19,959 downwards.
AAAATTTATTAGTAATAAAATGATATCCTAAGATATGATATGACTGAAATTACGTAGCAGAGATAACTATAAGTAATAAAACAATGATATCAACTTTTAAAATTTTTGTTTTTAATTTTTTTCTAAAAAATATTTTGTTTTAAAACAAATCGTATAAAAATGTCATTTAAAAGAATTCTTATTATAACTCCAAATTCGATTATTTTTTGTTTTTAAAAAATTGACTTTTTAAAAATACCAATTTTAAAACATTTCATATTTTTAAAAAAGTTTATGCTTTAGAAAAATGTATTATTTTATAAAAAAACTATTTATTTACAAATAACATTAATAAATAGATTTCTTTCTTAATTTATTAAATCTAAAAAAGTGTTGAATGATATTATACGTAATTAAGCTAATTCTTTAATAGGAGAGAGAGAGAGAGTTGTGGAAATTTTGATGAGACGTATCATCCCAAGTTACTATTTTATTAAAGTATGAAAATAAAGATTAACGATACTTTATGTCGATTTCAAAACAATATGATATTAATATTGATATTTGTGTATGTGCATATACACACATGTGTATGTGCATATTATTACACTCCATACACTTCATGCATATCATTCCACAATTATAAAAGTTATCAAGAGATCAAATCAAAGGAGAGATAAATAAACTTTTTCCTTTAATTCTTATCATTTTCATTTTCATTGAAGTAATATGTATATATGTTTATGTGGTTTTTTTGGTTTTTAACATTAGTCTTACAATATTATACACACATATAGACAAATACTTTAAATTATACTTGCAGAAGACGACTATGCACATGAACCCTGCGTTCTTAAGCCTTAATCTATTGTTTGTTTGTATGTGAAAGAGATAGAGCACAAGGAGCTCGTGATAGAAAGGTGAAAATAAGCCAACCACATAATGTATGACTCAAATCATAATAATAATAATATATAAACATACATGTCTCTCTTCACATGATTCACTTTGCTTTACATGATGGTCATCCAATATCCAACTCATCTTTAGACTAATAAACTCTATCTAAATGCCACCCCATCGCCTTAGGTTATCTTATTTTCTACCTCATATATGTTGACCCAACCCAAATACTCGCTTTCGAATAAAAGTAAACGAAAGCGTCGATGAGAGTAATCTCGTGATGTTACAATGGTTGATCGGGAAAGTCGTTACTCCAAAAAACTAGCATTCAAAGACTCCATTCGGCACAAAGTAAATGCAAAGTTCTTTTACTATTAATTAGACGAGTATCAACTATCAACAAATTAAAATCTAGATTACATGTGATGTGGATGAGATTTCGAAAATGAAATTTGCTATTGAAAAAACATATGGATAGGATGGTATGGCCGTGGTTTGACTAACCTTGAATGATAACACGGCCGTGAATACAAATAATTAGTTTTTTATTAATGACAAACTCACACACTATACGTCTCTATAACTAAACATTTGTTGTCTAACATGAACCTTAACTCGCTCGGTTGAATGCATCTTATATGCACCTTAATACCGCTAAATCAAACCATGCGTACTTGACCATTAATTTTCATATGTTTTTAATTGAGCATTTAATTATTTACTATCACAGTACTGCTTTTCAAATATATAAAAACCAAAAAAGTTACTAATATAAATAGAGGTAACCGAATTGTATTGATGACAAGTTATACTTCATCGAGTTATAACAAAAGATAAAAGTACAAATACAAAAAATACAAAATGTTATAGTCTCCTCTAGTTAAGGGAATTTCTTCCGGAAATTCAACTAGTAGTGACTATTGAAAAAGATGAGGGTACTTGAGCTTCGTTTGGTCTTTACGTTCACAGGTTAACTCGGGACCATGTTTAAAATTCCGAAAAACTTTCACAATGGGTATAGGGCTTCGTTTGAGCTTCTCAATCTCCCAGTCCATGATCTCTATCGGTTTGTAACCCTCTTCGTTAAAACCAAGTTGAACCCAATAAAACCATAAAACCGATCATCCTCCCCAAAAAACAATTTCAAACCGTCCCGTCTTAAGACAAATCCTAACGTTTGACCAAACCGGTTTCGGCTTGAAACCAACCCGGGCCCTTCTAAATACACACACTAACAAAAAAAACCACTTGAAAGTTGAAACCCAAGATGAATGCCATGACATGGCCCAAAGAAAAAGATCACAAACATAACCAACATATAAAAAAGCCCATGATGAAAAAAGGGTCAACAACTCAACAAGCCATTGTCGCGCGCTAGCAACAACGGATAAGAGTCTCCGACTTCATCACCATCGCCATCACCATCGCCATCACCATCACCATCACCATCACTCTCTTCTTCTGTAATCGAAATGCTTGCAAGCAGCAGTTTTCATGGCGGACCTTCTTCTCACTTCAGTGACTTCACACGTCCAACAGCCACTACACACCACAAACCCTACTTTCGCCTTACGAAACCCCTTTCTCTCCCTTCTGTTTGTGTTTTTCTTTCGTCGAGAAGAATGACGTCGAAGCGGTTCACAATTAGGGCTCTGAATCGTGAGTCTGATGGCTCTGTGTCGTCCGAAAAGGAGGCGACGCCGTTTTTTCCTCAGCTACATACGGTTAAGATTCCCGTTGGGGATAGACACGTAAGTCGGTCGTTTCAGTTGTGGTTTTGATATTGTTTTGAAGTGCCTAGGGTTTTGAATTCTATTGGAAACGAAATTGTGACAGTTTACCGTCAAATTAGATGAATGCTAGTTTTTACAATATATTTTTACATAAAGCTAACCAATTAAAGTTGTTGAAAAAAAAAATCAAAGTAGTAAACAGATTAACAGGCTAAAAACGTATAATACTATTATAATACAATGAGTAAAGTTAAAACATTTGAAAATTATTTTTTTTTTGAAAATTTAAGTGGTTATTACTAAAAAGTATGAGAATTTAGGATTTCAGACCTTAAAATTAAAAGGGGCCAGGCGTTCATTGCTACTCATGTTATTGTTTCCCTTTTTTTAATAACTTTACTAGCTTGTTAACCTTGTAGGTGGTCTGATTTGGTTTCATTTTACACCGTGTTGAGTATTAACATATCCAAACAATAAGGTTATGGTGAGAAAAGTGGATGTAAAGCTTAGAAGCACCTCTTATTCTTATTGCTCTGATATGTGTTTTTTTCTACAGATAACAGTTGAGACTGGTCAAATAGGAAGACAAGCTAGTGGATCTGTTGTTGTAAGAGATGGAGAAACTGTAAGTCTTTGGGGAACAGTTACTTTTATGGTTGCTTCTTACCATGTCCTGTTGTGGGATTGCAGAAACAATGCCTAAAATAGGTCATGCACAATTTAGAAATGCAAGTTTGTGATATGCAGCTTATTATAATGATACCTCTAAGAATAGATTAATTTTCAATATGCAGATTGTCTACACATCTGTTTGTATGTCTGATGTTCCAAGTGAGCCTTCTGACTTTTTCCCTATGTCTGTACATTATCAAGAGCGTTTTTCAGCTGCTGGTAGAACTAGGCAAGTATCATGCTTGTTTACTTCTTTACATGATGATTTACTAGCAAGTTCATAAAAGTATTGTCGATATTTATAATACCCTGTATACAAAATTTTTTATTTCATTTATTCTTTTCAGTGGAGGATTTTTTAAGAGGGAGGGAAAGACGAAGGACCACGAGGTATTAGTTTGTTGGCTATATATTTATGAAAAAGAATATCTTATGCGCTACATTTTATAACTACACCCTTCTTGTAAACTAAGTCATAGAAACAGGTGGTGGATAACTTTTTTTCTTTTGTGTATCAGCCATTCTTTAATTTTATCGTAAAACTTTTCTTTGTGAATGATAGGCATCATGGTTTTTATCATGAAATTACATTTGTTACAGTATCACTCTCTGACTCTCTACCTCAACAAATATCATATTTCTGATTGGTATCTTTTTAATGTTTTATAGGTACTTATTTGTAGACTAATAGATAGGCCATTGCGGCCAACCATGCTCAAGGGCTTCTACCATGAAACTCAAATACTATCTTGGGTATATACTTACTTCTTAGTTGTTAGACATTTTTCTTGTTGCAATTATAATTTCTATTTTCATGTATATGACTTTGAGGAGCCGTATACCATATCCAAGTTATATAAGGTATAAGTCTAAAGTTTTATTGTATAGTTATATCACTCTGGGCACTCTTATTTAGGGCATATACTAAATTGGTTGGTTGACTTTTCTAGTTTTGTATAATGATATCATAAAACTTCTTGCTTTCTCCTAAAAAAATCTGGACAACTAGATCTGCAATTTAATAGGTGGAACATGAATATTTAGAATCATCAAACAACCTTTTGGAAAACTGAAAATAATTTGCACTTCTTCCCCTTACATAATAAATTTGCAAAAAGATAAATTAAAAATGGTGATGTTAAATGAATATTTTAAGTTCAGGATTTTGATGTTTGTTGGATATAGAATCAGTAATGGAACTCATTCATTTGCAGGTTTTGAGTTATGATGGCTTGCACTCCCCAGATTCTCTGGCTGTTACAGCGGCAGGAATTGCAGTGTAAGATTCCATAACAAATTAAGCATTTTCTCTCATAAGATGGTATCGTAGATTGTTTTGATTTCAGCTACCTAATTAGTAATTACAGTTATTGCTACATTGTGCATTAAACAGAGCTCTCTCAGAAGTGCCAAATACAAACACTGTAGCAGGAGTTAGAATCGGGTTAATTGATGATAAGTTTGTTGTGAATCCAACAACCACGGAGATGGAAAAATCAAAACTGGATTTATTGTTAGCAGGTTCAGATACCGGGATACTAATGATAGAGGTTGTAGCCACCCTTCTTTTATTGTCAGTACACTATGTATACATCATTATCACATGTCTGGTGGTGGTTTTGTATACTAAATAAACTGTTCTTATCATTTAAATTTCCTCCAATTTCAGATATTTTACGCTGATATTCTGTTTGGTACTTGCTCATTCTGACACAAGTATTTTGTGTTTATGCCCATTTTTTATTTTAGGGTTACTGTGACTTTCTTCCTGAAGAGAAGTTGCTTCAAGCGATAGAAATTGGCCAGGTTATTATTTGATTTTGTTGGAACCTGGAATTTGCTTTTCGTATTATTGTACCTCTATGATTATTCTAAATAACTATTAGCTTTTATATTTATAGTCTAACAACCAGGGTTAGATAAGCCAAGAATTGAGATTAAATATAGATCAGGAATTACATAGGGTTTGAGATGGTCTTCTATTTCTGAATGTTTACTTGTATTTGGTCATTAATCAATGGAATGAAATATGTTTTTTTATCACGCTTATAAGTTGGGCCTTAGTGTTCATGCGGTGTTAGAAGTTTATTTTCTTTTTATCTTTATGCATCAGGATGCTGTAAGAGCCATATGCAAAGAGGTGGACAATTTGGTAAAAAAGTGTGGGAAACCCAAAATGCTTGATTCAATTAAGTTACCTCCACCTGAGCTGTATAAGCATGTGGAAGTATGTGTCTCTTTTCATCTTTAGAAATACATTTATGTTGCGTTTATTTTGATTTATCACACTACGAGGCTGTGAAATTCATTATTCTGCATCATGTTTTTTCTAAGTTCACAAGATAATGCAACGCAGGAGATTGCTGGTGATGAGTTAGGTGAGGTTCTACAAATAAAAAACAAAGTACCAAGAAGAAAAGCCCTCTCATTATTGGAGGAAAAGGTTCTAAGTATACTTACTGAGGAGGGTTATGTCAGCAAAAGTGAAACTAGTGTGGGTGCAGAAATAACTCCGGATATGTTGGAGGATGAAGATGAGGAGGAAGAATTTGTTGTTGATGGTGAATTTGATGAAGGCGATGTTCACATCAAGCCAGTTTTGAAAAAACCAGTTCCCACGGTATCATTATTCCCCTCTTCATTTAATATTTATATTTTATATAGCCAAATCAGAAAGAAATCTTACAAGTAAAGGTTGCAAGATGGGTGTTTCGGGCTGGGTTGGGTTGACTTGCAAGCACTTTCTTTAGTTTTTATTTTTTTTGTTTTTTTAAATAACTGAATGTATTAGTTATAATTACAGTAAGCATATTAGTCAATAGTGCACAAGACGCGCACCTAGGTGGTATAACTAGGCCAGGCTACTTGTCTGAGATAGATGCGAGGAGAGTTTTTTTTCTTGGCGTGGTGGAGGGGTGTGTTTCTGGCAAGAAAGATCCAAATTATTTAGGTTTTAACCATTTGATTGGTGATGATGTATAACGAATGTTGCTGATTTTGTGCATTGTTATTAGTTATGAACTCTTGGTATTAATTTGATGATTCTAATTGTCAATTCTGTTAGGTTTCTATTATATTTATAGAGTGGCATTTTAATAATCTTATATGTATATTAATTTTGTGTGTGTGTGTGTATAAATATAATATCTCCTGTCACTGCACTCTTTTCTGGTCTCACTGCGTGTTTTTTCTGGTCGCAAGCGCTTTGTGCCTTGCGACTTTGGCTATAATGACAAAAGTAATATTATGACAATAGTAATCTTGATCATTAGATAGAACACTTTAGGACTCGAGTTTGACGTTGGGTGACTTTCGGCAGGTTTGACATGTTTGACCCCTTTGAAGTGTTCCCCTCTTGTATTTTTGATTAAATCCATTTAACCTCTTTGAGATGAATACAACTCAAGTTGATCCACTCACAAGTAAATGGGTGGATTGGCACCTCTATTTGAAAGGACATACCAACATCTGAGGTTGCTAAATGGTTCAATATGATAGTCTTGTTTGGATTGTTAAAACTGTTAGTTAAGCAACAAAGGGTTATATTTACATTATTGAAAGTTCAGAAACAATCAATTTAGTTGTTGAATGTTACTTGATTCATCTTTTTTTTTAATTTATAATTTAGTTGTGTTGCAGACTTTCCCTCTTCTTGCTAGTTTGTCACCTTCATGATATTCTTGAATTTTCCTGTTTCCCATGTAGTTTTACTCGGACGTAGATGTGAAACTGGTGTTCAAAAGTGTTAGTTCCAAATACCTGCGAAAACGAATTGTGAAGGTATGCATATGATCATTTACTATTAAGAAATTGACTGAAACATAGATAGACTGGTTATTATTTCTTAATTTGATCCCTTCTATATTTAATGCTTTTGATCTTAATTAAAGTGTTTATTATTGAATTGTTTTTGTTTTCATGTCTGGAATCTTCTTAAAGGGAGGGAAAAGAAGTGATGGCAGAACTTCAGAGGAGATACGCATTATTGATGCAGAATGTGGGTTACTTCCTAGAGCACATGGAAGTGCTCTTTTCACACGTGGGGAAACACAGGTTTGTATTTAAAATTTTACAAGTGGATACTTTAGGTTATTTGCAGATCTTTTGAGTAAATGATGTTTTAATTTATCTCCTTGTTTTAATTTGTCTTGTGTTACAGTCGTTGGCGGTGGTTACCCTTGGTGATAAGCAGATGGCACAAAGAATAGACAACCTTGTGGGTGTAGAAGATGTAAAAAGGTTCTATCTTCAGGTGTGACTAAGATTTTAGCTCTTTACTGAACATTTTTTTTACAGGTCTAATAGTAAATTAGTTGCTAAATTTCAACCTTATGATTTTTAAGTGTGTTTTTACCTATCCTTAGTTAACAACTTGAATAAATGTTTATAAGATTGAAGAAGGATTTGTTACTGTTGGGAGGGGAGTACTAAGTCAAGCCCATTTATGAAACTGTTAACTGGTGTTATTTCTAATCACTTTGCTAATAAGAAATCTGGGCACTGTTTGGTTGTAATTTCCCTGATTTACCTAACTATCTTTTGTTGTTTATACAGTATTCATTCCCGCCATCATCTGTTGGGGAAGCTGGACGAATTGGAGCACCAAGTAGAAGAGAAATCGGCCATGGTACACTTGCAGAAAGAGCCCTAGAACCAATTTTGCCTTCTGAAGATGATTTTCCGTATACTATACGAGTTGAGAGCACCATAACAGAAAGTAATGGATCTTCAAGGTGCGACAGTTTCTACATGTATTATATCATTATAGGAAATACTAGTAGTGGCTATTTCGACACATGTGCTTGTGAATGGGCCGATATGGTTTTTTGTCTCAAATGGACCAAATTAGAACTTTTAGCTTAAAGTGTAACGCGTCAAATGGGTTGAAGGTTGACCAAAGTCTATTTTTGCTGCATACAGAATGACTGGTTTCTTTGGGAGCCTATTGGATAATTGATTGACCTAAGTATTAACCCACTTAAATGGGCCCCCACCTATTGGATCACTTATGAGATTCATGTATCAAACTCTTTGATTTTTGGGATCACATATATGGATGGAATCAGGTCAAGATCAGGGCCTGACCCATTGACAGACCTAAACCATCCCTTTCAAACCTGTTTTGACTAACCCACCAAGCCCACCCATCTTGCCACCTATAGAGATGCATGTCCACAAGTAAATTACTGAGACGCTTGTCTGTAGTTGGTATTTATAAAGCTTTTCCTTACTAATTTCTGCATCCGACAGTTACTTTTAAGACATTTTTTGACATTTATACTTCCATTTTTTTGTATGATAATGTGATAGCATGGCATCTGTATGTGGGGGATGCCTTGCATTACAAGATGCTGGGGTACCATTAAAGAGCTCCATTGCGGGCATAGCAATGGGTTTGGTTCTCGACACAGAGGAATTTGGGGGAGATGGGACACCGCTTATTTTATCTGACATCACCGGCTCCGAGGATGCTTCTGGAGATATGGACTTCAAGGTAAATGAATTAAATTTTTAAAAAAGCCACTTGGGTCTTAAACAATGACTTCTTTTTGCATACATCATGTTTTGGAACAATGGTTTTATCAACCAAAAATAAGATAAATGGTATGGCCATATAGTTGAAGATTAATACTGGACTTTATTGATGCAGGTTGCTGGGAATGATGATGGAGTAACAGCATTTCAAATGGATATAAAGGTTATATATTCCATCTTTCTGTGTTTCTTGGTTGTCAATTAATTTTTTGAATATTGGTGATTTTATATCTGAACAACATATCTTTTTCTGCATTCAAGGTAGGTGGAATTACTTTGTCAACAATGAAGCAGGCTTTGCTGCAAGCAAAGGAGGGCCGAAAGCGTATACTTGGTAAATTTCAAAAACATAACATCAACATATTTTTATTTACATATGCTATCTATTTAAACACATATTTTACTTGGTTTGCATGAGACACTATTTTTTTCAGCTGAGATGTTGAAGTGCTCACCGCCCCCCTCAAAGAAGCTTTCTAAGCATGCTCCACTTATTCTTGTAATGAAGGTCAGTTCTCATCTGTCAGCCTCCCCTTTGTCTGATATGACATGGAGTACCCATATTGCTCACATTTATTTATTTATTTAATTTAACAACTACTATAGGTTAAACCTGAGAAAGTTAACGTCATTATTGGTTCTGGGGGTAAAAAGGTCAAGAGTATTATTGAAGAGACTGGTGTGGAGTCTATTGAAACTCAAGATAATGGAACAGTAAGCTAAACATGCCAGCTTTTTGTGCTCTTTTGTTCTTGCAGTCTTACAACTTACAAGTGTCACTGATTTTTGCAGGTCAAAATAACTTCAAGAGATTTGGCAAGCTTAGAAAAGACTAAAAATATTATTAGTAACTTGACAATGGTTCCGGTTGTTGGTGATATATATAGGTATCTTTCTTTCCATGTGAACGTAGTGCTTCTTTCTGATTTTTTTGTTAAAAAAGTTATTGTTCAAAATAACTTTTTTAAAATCTTGTTTCACATTGGACTTTGTGCTGTTCTGTTATCAGGAACTGTAAAATCACATCTGTGGTTCCTTATGGTGCTTTTGTAGAGATAGTACCCGGCCGAGAGGTATAACTTCTATCCCATGTATCAATCATGCTATTATGTTATCAGCATTCTGGCATGCTATGCTCTAAATGCATATTGTGAGCTTACTTTTTCCCCTATGAAAGCTTAGAAATATCTAGATATATAACAATTTTCAACTCCATTTCAGGGACTTTGTCATATTAGTGAATTAAGTCCAGAATATCTGTCAAAACCAGACGATGTAAGGGTTGTCACCTTGTTATTACCTAGCATCCTTCCAATCGAATCATGACATACTTTTATATTGTTTCAGGTTTTCAAGGTTGGAGACATTGTTGATGTCAAACTCATTGAGGTTTGCATTTTTTTTCCTTTTATCTTGCATGTATCTGAAGAGCTTAGGATAACCTTGTGTGATGACTTGTCTGCTTGACTCTTAATATGTCATAATTTGGATGCTAATTTTTTTATTATTAAAATGAGTCTTGTTTTAGTTTTTGGTACTGTATTCAGAATTATCTCAATGTAATTACAGATCAATGAAAAAGGACAACTTCGCTTAAGCCGAAAAGCGCTGCTTCCAGATCAGGGTACTGATAAACCTAACGAAAGTCAGGGGACCCCACAAAAGTCTACAGGCAAAGGTAAACCTAGGCAAAGTTCAAACACACCAAAGGGTGATTCGGATAAAATCCCTGATGGTACGTTTACCAAGAGATATGTTGGGTCCCGCAAAAATGAGCCAAAAACAAGCAGCAACAAGGCTGGTACCGACGTGTCCAGCGACAGTGGAAGTGCATTAGTTAATGGAGAAGCTTAAGTTGGATAAAAGGACAAATGGTGGTAAAAAAGTAACTTCATCTGTTTTGACATGACTTTCTCTGGAAGATAGAGGTATGAATCCCACATTTCAAATAAAATTAACAAATTGTAAATTACACTAAAGCGGCTTAATTATCTAAATGATTGTCGTTTTTTGGCAGGAGTTTGAATCGTCTCAATCATCACCTGGAAACAGAAACCGAGGCTGGCAAACTAACTTGAAGTGTGTTCATGACCGATGTGGTCAACAAGACCATTCACAATTGCTGTGACGTCAGGGGACACGAAAAATTCTAATCACAAATTTCCCGATTCAAACGATGATGAATCTGCATCAACTGTTATGCGGGTCCTACAAATGACGTTTAATTTGTATTAACTATGATACTTGTATATAGATTAGAATTGATCATATACAAGACCAGTCGACTTCGTTTTGAATCTAACATGTGAGATTACATCGGAACAAGTTGAATTTGTATAATATACTTTTAAATGTTTTTACAGAGCTCTATCATCTGCAACATGGATCTTTGTAGAGAAAGTTTTAGGAACGTGTGTATTTGAATTTGGACATGAACGTTTGATAAAGACCAAACAATTGAAAATTACTTCAATTTCAAGTACACCGGTTTTATTTTGGAAAAGTTAAAGAAAGGACGAAAAGTGTGTTTAGTATTGTGATTTTGTAGCTAAAAGTAAGATTTATTTGAGTTTCGTCACTAGACTTTGATTTTACAGTATTCGACGAGGAGCAGATGGATAATGATTAAAGTAATGTAGTGTTGCACGTGAAAAAATTAACCGGACTTCCCCGCGTAACGCAAGGAGAAGAAAAAACTAGTTAACATAATACGAGTTTTAAAACCCCGATCCAATCTGGTTCCAACCCAAACCGGTTTTAACCGATATGATTAATTAACCGTACCGGTTAATACCCGAACCAATTTTGTGCACCCCTTTCCTACATTTCCATCCTTTCCCGCCAGTTCTTCACCATCACAATTCACACACACACACACACACACCAGTTTTCCCTAATCTTGAAAGATGCTTTGGGTCGACAAATACAGACCAAAAACCCTAGACAAAGTTCTCATACACGAAGATGTCGCTCAAAACCTCAAGAAATTGGTACCCTCTACTACCTTACTTCCTGAAATTTAGGGTTTTTTTTTTGTTTACAAAGTTTTGATTTCGATCATGTTTGTATGTATTAGGTCACCGAGCAAGATTGCCCGCATTTGTTGTTCTATGGGCCACCGGGATCCGGCAAAAAAACCCTAATTATGGCTCTTCTTAGGCAGATGTTTGGTGCTAGTGCCGAGAAGGTGGTTTTTTAAAGTTGTATTTGATTGTTTTATTCGTGGGATGTTGTTTGACGATGGATATATGTTTTCTTTGTTTATGAATTTGATTGATTTGCAGGTGAAAGTGGAGAACAAAAGCTGGAAAGTTGATGTAAGTGCATCTTTCTTTGTTATATCTTATGGTTACAATGGCGGAACTAGAGTTTTTTTATCAGAAGATTTTCTTTTCTACCGATTACAATTAAAGAGTTCATCGTAAAAAACATAAGTTTTATTTATAAAAACCGACAAATTCTGCCCCTGGACCTATACTTGATCATGCAAGTCATTCTTAAACCAGCATGTGACAAAATTGAAACATGTATAGGAAGTATCTCTAACATTATGTATACCTATATTCATTCTTTGACAAAAAAAATTAGTTCTGAATTTTGCTAAGTATATGTTTAACCTTACTTTTTGAAATGTCATCACTCCATCCGAGAGCATTTATGACAATTGACAATTTCTAAGTTCATATGTTGTGACTTATTTGGTTCATTTGTAGGCTGGAAGTAGAACTATAGATTTGGAACTCACAACTCTGTCAAGCACCCACCATGTGGAGCTGAACCCCAGTGATGCTGGATTTCAAGATCGGTACGTTGTTCAAGAAATCATCAAAGAGATGGCAAAAAACAGACCAATTGACACCAAAGGAAAGAAGGGTTTCAAAGGTTGGCTTAAAAAGATTCCTAATCTGTACTTTAGTCGATGTATGCTAGATAAGAGAGTATAATCTGTTTGTAGTGCTTATTATCATCTTTTTTGTTTTGTGTCTGTTGTATCAGTATTGGTGCTCAATGAGGTTGATAAACTTTCAAGAGAAGCACAGCATTCTTTGAGAAGAACAATGGAGAAATACAGCGCTTCGTGCCGTTTGATCCTATGTTGTGACAGCTCATCAAAGGTTACGGAAGCAGTGCGGTCTCGTTGTCTTAATATCAGAATCAATGCACCAAAAGAAGACGAGGTCAGTTATCAGTATTCTTTTAAATGAAAAAAGGTAGTTATAATTGGTTTAATGTATAAGAAATGCTCACAATAACTGTCTGGTTTTATTTAGCAAATTGCACATAATATGCACTTTATGTAACATGCCTGAACTTCTATTTCAGATCGTGAAGGTCCTGGAATTTATTGGCAAGAAGGAAGGATTACAGCTTCCTCTTGGATTTGCTGCTCGAATAGCAGAAAAATCTGGTCGGAGTTTAAGGAGGGCGATATTGTCATTTGAAACTTGCCGTGTCCAACAGTTAAGATCAGTGTTGAAATCACATGTTTTTCCTTTTTTTTATGCTGTGTTTGAAAGCAATGTTAACGTGAAATCTTCTCACATAGGTACCCTTTCACCAACAATCAAGTAATTCCCCCAATGGACTGGGAAGAATACGTATCTGAGATTGCATCTGACATTATGAAAGAACAGAGCCCTAAAAGGTTTATTTTTCAGTTTTCACTTTTATAACTTATTTCAATTTTTTAAATTTTGCATGTGGTCACTATATGTCTCTATTCTCTACCATTTGTCCATTTACTTATTGCTGTGAACTTATATGTATACAGATTGTTCCAAGTTCGAGGGAAGTTGTATGAGTTACTTGTCAATTGTATCCCTCCTGAAATTATATTAAAGGTTTCTAATCTTCCATCATAAATTACTCTTTTTTAATCTTTTGAACAAGTTGTGATTGAAGCTGAATTTTTTTTTTTGTTGATTCAGAGGCTGCTTTATGAATTGCTGAAGAAACTAGATCTTGAATTGAAGCATGAAGTCTGTCATTGGGCAGCATATTATGTAAGCTCATGCTAAATGTCGATTGAATAATTTCCTAAAACTACAATTGAACAGTTGTCTTGAAACTATATGTAGAAGTCGATATTGTTATGGGACAAATTTGGTATATACGTTTTCTAATGTCATTTCTTCTGTTCTTTTTCCTCAGGAACATAGGATGCGTCTTGGACAAAAAGCCATTTTTCACATTGAAGGTACTTCTACGCACATTCTTTAAAATTGCATAGTATTTTACAGCAGTGGCTATTAAAATGTTGGCAATAGGTCCAATTGTGCATCAATTAAGCTTCAATTCTTCATCTTCCTCAATGACATCATTGGCAAGTGCTGTTTAGTATTGAAATTTGTTAGAGAATACACTAGTTTATGTTTTAATAGCATGTGATGTAATTTTAAGCACGCAATACTAAGAACAAGAAATACTCACAACAATTGACTTGTTTACATAGTACAATATAATTGCTTCAGCTTTCTCAAATATCTAAAAGAAAATTTATTTAAGAACCATCAAGTCTTTACTCTGATGACGAGGGCTAAATATGTAACTTCAATATATGAACATACTTGATGGAAGTGTTAAGCAGTTTTCATCAAGAAAAAGGGGATTTAGTCCTTGATAATATTTCATGATTTTCTCCTTTTTATTTGTACTGTTGGTCACATAAGCAAGGCTGTTGATCTTTCTTTTTCTGACTTGTTATTTGCAGCATTTGTAGCCAAATTCATGAGCATTTACAAAGGCTTCCTGATAGCAACATTCGGTTGAGGCCAATAGACATGTATGAACTTGATAGCAACATTCGTTTGAAGCCAACGAACATGTTGTATGACCCCGATAGCAACATTTGGTTGAGACCAAACATATGTGTTGTGTTTGCTTAAACAATGTTGGCTTCTGAATGTTGAGTTTCAGCTGTCTTAGTTAAACTCCTCCCCTTTGTTTCCAGTATTGTTTTCTACTTGAGCCATGTTTGGAGACTTTGTAATGGGATTAGGAGCCCTTGTAACAACTTTATTTGCTAATATTGTTTCAACTCATTGCAACTTCTAATTTTGATTTCACCGGTATCAAATATGCCGCATCTACGTCACTATGTTACGATTATTGATAATTTCACTAAAATGAAAATAATAGAGAAACATAAAAAAAGCTATTAGAAAGCAAGATGATACATTTCATTCTTTAAATTCCACAACCCTCAATAATTCGAATACTACAAGGGAAATGTTGAAAAGTGAAATGATACATTTCAATATGAAATTCCTGACTAGGAATTCCAACAAACCCTAAGAATTCAATACATACATAAATATATGCATATATTTACATAAAATGAACATGTTCCTTGGTCGTTAACCGCAGCTTAAAGCACAAGGCTCCTGATGTGAGTGCATCACAAACAAGTTTAATCTTGTTTCTTGTCCCATTTCATGGTCTATTCAGAGGGCAAGGAGTCTGCACTGCTTTGATATATTTCATCCACATGTGATGCAGGTACATAAACTGCATGTTGCAACGAGCTGTGGGTCCGCCCATAGAGCACATATACAAACACTCCAATCACCAGCCATACCGACACTCGCATCCAAGTATCCGCCCTACAGTTTTCATACAAAATTTTTATTTTCAATAACAATCTTGTTTTTTGATTAGGAAATTTCAGTAATAATCTATTCCTTTTTTAATTCTTTGACCTATTATAAATGAAACATAATAAGGCCACCTCTAATTTCATATCATACTGTTCTTTTCTTTTAATGATTCATTACTTGTTAGGCACTAAAATGCCTTCCGAAATATGCTATATAATACCAAGATAACACAGCAGTTAATGCCCAATTAAGTATATGACTTCCAAAAGTCAAATGTTGACCTGATAGGATGATAAACAGTAGATAATAATACTCACCCAAGATTTAGCAGCAGATACATGTTGATGAGAATAGAAAGGATAGGGAGGAGAGGAACCCATGGGCATATGAAACCTGAAAAGAACATATAGTATGTTTTAGAATCTATTCTGTGTTTGACCTTCTATGGTAAATAGAAAACAATGAATATCTAAAAAACAAAACCCGAGTAGCATTTTAAATCCAACAAAAAGACATTCTATAATGGATGTATTACCGCCTGTGTGCCCAAAGTTATGCCTGGCATCATCCTGGTCTATAGAAGTGAGCACAGCTAGACTGAACAATAACAGAAGTCCACCAATTCCGCATAACGTCAACCGGAAATAACTATTCATAGAACAAACAAAAACAATGGAGTCAATAAACCTCACAAAGTCTTCATCATAAAGGTGGCAAGATGGCCAGCTTGGCTAACAGGTCGAAATGGGCTAGCCTAGGTAATGTTGATCTGCAAACACTCTTTTGTCCATTTTTTGAACTTTTTGTATAGCTGGTGTGTTAACATACCATGATTACAAAATTAATATCCTTTCAATAAAATTACAATTTAGGATGTTGTATGCATTAAAGTTGTCTTTGTGTGGCTTTTAAACCTCTGTCATTTGATTCATTCCCTTCTTGCTATATCTTTAATTTGACCCAATTTTGGGTGAAACACAATTCAAGTGAAGTAGTGAACACATTCATAAGTTATTAGGTCGAAATAGCTACCTTTGCTTCATCATCACAAATCCTAAGTGGACCTCATGCAGAAATTTTGAGCTAGAGTAAAAAGTCTTCACTTTTAGGATTTTTTATCCAGATTTCAAATATTTTTTTGTGTCAGGGTTGGCATTATTCGATTAAGATTGCTTAACATACAAAGAGGAAATGAACCAACCTAGGAATACCAAGATTTGAGGCTGAATATGTAAGAATCAATGCTCCAACACAAGTAAGCATTATTG
Organism: Flaveria bidentis; assembly: GCA_018326385.1. Lineage (NCBI taxonomy): Eukaryota > Viridiplantae > Streptophyta > Magnoliopsida > Asterales > Asteraceae > Flaveria > Flaveria bidentis. The sequence goes on along the minus strand of BJCM01064503.1, from coordinate 3,273 downwards.
TCCACCCTGCAATTTTTCTTCTCTTTTTTTCACTGAATATGGCTACAAATTCACAAAAACACCATTAACCCTTAGAATTTCGTGATGGAAGATAATGTATATGAACGCAAAGGAGCCAGATTATAAACCTTGAGCTGCTACTTTAGCAATTAAAGGATATTTAGCTGAAATCTCTGCCTTTTGCGGTAAAAGTTCATTTTTCTCCCCAGAAACACCTGTTTGACCCTTGCTGACCTCAACATCGGTTTCCTGAGTACTAACGATACTGCTATAGCGCAAAGAAACCGAATCTATGGCCGACTGAAATGAGGATGGAAGTGGGACCTCATCTGGTGGGACATATCGGAGTATCAAAACCGAAATTGCCACCATTGTGAATGCAAGAAGTGTACCTACACTAACCTTGAAACACAAAGAAGTAACCATTATAATTTATACACCCTTAGAAAAAGATATTAGAGGTGAAAAGATGGATGGGTCTAAAGAAAGATGCCACATACCATCCCAGCCAACTGCTCGACATCCATGGAAAATGCCAGGGTGGCGGCAATCAAACCAGTCAGAATTGTGCTCTTGACTGGAACTTGGGTGCGTGAATTTACTTCTGAAAAGAATGATGGGAGCAAACCATCTCTAGCCATAGCCATCAAGATCCGTGGCTTTAAGACAAAATCTCAGTTAGCAAACAAATTTGGAAAAAAAAAACATTGCATAATTGCACTACTATGAGTTGAGTGACATCTGCTATAAAATAACCATGTCTAGACTTTAGACAGTTAAGTTGTATTTCATAATCAAGAAAATGTGTCCACCTGAGGCAAAAGTGAACCCATTAATGTTGAGCAGAGAGCAGTAACAGCACCTATAGTTATAATATACCTGTGAAATAATCAAAGAACATTAATCTTCATGAGTGTGTGTAGAACTATAAATAAGACACAGGAATTTGTTAAATGAACTTATCTACTTACGCAGCCCATTGAATACCATGGCTTGCAAATGCGGAAGAAATAGGGGTGTCGGGATCCATTGCATAATAAGGTACTAAACCAACAATAACCGCAGAGACCAACATATATAACATGCAACAAATGGATAATGCTGCCCCAATTCCTAAAGGGAGATCCCTTTGAGGATTTTTCACCTGTAAAATTCATGAATTTAAGTTCCATAAGGTTCAATTCATTCATCTTTAATTAAAAGTATTTCAAATATCTGACAAAAAGTCAAATATTTAGTTAAACTACCTCTTCTGCTGTACTGGCAACCGAATCAAACCCAATGTATGAGAAAAAAACCGTAGAAGCACCTGCAAGCATTCCATCTACTCCGTATGGAAAGTACCTATCAAACAACAAAATAAATAAATAAATAAACAGATAGATAGATAGATATATAAACAAATAAGAAAATAATTTTGGTTGATAGTAATCGTATGAAAGTGATGCTAATTACCCAGTAGAAAGCTTATAGCCAACCCATCCGCTCTTGAATCCTAAATATCCACCGGCGATAATCACAAAAATCATGGCACATATGTTTGCAGTTGTCACAACAGATTGCACAAAAGTGCTCTGCCACATAAAACAAACAATTTAAGAAACTTTTGAAAGACAAAAAAAAGAATATATACAACACTATGATGACTAGTTGAGCACCTCCTTTATTCCCACACATAATAGCCCGGTAACAACAAACACCAAAATGGCTGCACACGGGTCGACCACAATACCAAATACAGTATGCCGGGCCAGAAAAGCTGGAAGACTATCTGGGCCTCCGAAAAGCAACGCCTAAAGGAAGAACAATATATATGGTTTTAGAAACAGAAATCATGTTAAAAATTAGCATGCTTGCATGTAATGAATAATGTAAATTGCACGCACCAGATTAGGAGAAATGCCACGAGCGACTGCAGATCCACCAATTGTATATTCCAAAATCAAAGCCCAGCCGATTATCCAAGCAAGACTGAAAATTTACAAACGGTAATTATCATATACCTAAAATAATACTACAATGAGGTAAGAAGTATAACAATAAAGAACATACCCTTCTCCAACACAGATGTAAGAATAATGATACGCACTTCCAGCCGAAGGGCAACGACTTGCCAACTCAGCATAACAAAAGGCGGAAAGCGCAGCTGCTATTCCAGCAATCAGGAAAGAAAAGGCCAGAGCAGGACCAGAATGCTCTCGCGCTACTGTGCCCACAAGAATGTAGACCCCAGCTCCAATTGTTGAACCAACACCTTATAAATTTCATGATTCAAAATCAATTAAGTGAACTTTAAGAATCAATCACTAAAATTTTAGTTTTGAAACAAGGTTCGTAACTTCTTATTCTCAACCATACATTCTTTCTCAAGTGTTCATGTGTTTGCAGTTAGTCTTTTTTACACAGATCCACATCTTTTCATAAGTATATATTAAACATAAGTTGTCTAGTTTGTTCTAATGACTGTAATATGATCATTTACAATCAGAATCAGATTGACTGCTATAATCTCACTTTCAGAAAGAAACCAACAACAATTCTATCAAAAAGGTAAAGACCACAATGAAAAACCACCAAATCAACCAACAAAAACCACACAAATCCAATCTAAACAAGAAATCAAGAACAACTGTAAACTACAAACAAGATTAACAAAAAAAGAAGCAAAATTTAATCTTTTTTTTGTTATACCTATGGCAATAAGATGAAGAATCGACAACTCCTTAGCCAATTGATGATGCCCTGCATCTGACGACTTGGAATGAATCGAATCAACCCTCTTCCTCCTCACCAAACTTCTAAACCCCAATTTCGAATTTGCTCCACCATTCGCCCCCTGATTCGACTCATGAACAAAACCCATCAAACAAACGAAATCACCCCTAAATTATCCACAGAATCTGGGTTTTGTTGTGGGAAATCAACAAGAATAATTGGTCACAGAATCAAGAAAAACTGCCAGCAGATGATAATCAAGAACAAAGATATGGGTATTGAATAAAGATTCCTAAAGATTCAATCCTTCCCCCGATGAGGGATGGATTGGCTGGCGGATTCAAAGGATCCCGAGACGCAATTCAACAGAGCCTTGAGTTGATAATAATAATAATAATATTATTATTATTATTATTATTATTATGGGTGTCGGATGATTTAATGCTCTGCTTTCGATGCACTCTGTTCTTATTTGTGTATAAGGGATTGTGGTAATTGGTCAGGAATTTTCTTTTGTTTTCTTTATCATCACATGTACATTCCTATTCCTATTCATAT